>JABSTR010002062.1:0-86588 GCA_013339765.2 Haemaphysalis longicornis | reverse complement strand
ACCAGCAAATTCCCGTATTCCCTCATGCACAAAAGTTGGGACAAGACAGCATTGCTCTGTTGAGACAAGTGCCTTTTCAGCATTTCATGCCTGATCCTACTAATACAGAGCTATCAACCACGACTGTCACAGAGCAACTTCGAACAAAACAGGCTGTGTACAAGTGGCAAGAGTGCTCAACGAGCACTGGCTTCCATGAGCAAACACTAAAAGCAATTTGCACTTCGATATCAAATGCAGGACATATTTACCATTCAAACTCCAACTTCACCTCTTCGCAAATAAGCAAGGGGTGCTTCAATTGGCGGAATAACATGCCGTAAAACTATTATTGACGGTTTTGTACAAGACTGTCTGATTAAATGCAGACAATATTCAACAAAAGTTAATTTGCAAAAAAAAAAAAAAAAGCAAGCTGCACTGAATCGGTCAAGTCAGTATCACGTTTACTTAAAAATGAATGTTGAGTAGAGTCCAGTTTTTGACAAGCAGCTGTCAAGCCAATATACAATTCCTAAAAGAAGGAGAAAAGGTTGGGGGGTTTGGAACTGGCATGAAGTCAATAGCTCTTGGCAGAATGACCTGCCACGGTGGAAACCCTTTGAGTTAGCGCAGAACCCCACTCAACTCTGCCAACTTCTGGGCCACCTTAATTAGAAGAAAGCCTAGAATTGCACGGCAGTTTGTACTAAACCAAATTTAGCGTGGTGCTGTGCACATTTCTTCGGGTTTGGTAACAAAGATCTTGATTGTTTCGATTCAACTGGCAGCGACAGCATATAAAATGCCAGATGCTCACCAATGGTGCAGTTGTTGCCGATCACCGAGTCCGACACGACAGACTTGTCCCCAATCTTGGTGCCAGTGCCGACAAACGTCCCGGGCTCCAAGACGCAACTCCTGCAAGCAACAGAACACAGAGTGCTCATCATCAGGCACGGGCGTCGACAGGGGGATGCAAAAGGGACACTTGCGCCCACCCCCCTACCCACAAAACACGCCAGCACAATTGTCCCTTCCCTCCACCCTCTCCCCCTACAATGAAATGGGTTTGCCCCCTCAAGACAAAATCCTGCTGACACTCATAGCAGGGACTCCTTTTCATATGTGAACCCACTTCCCACAACACTACACTCAACAACAACTTTCCCCGCCGATCCTAGGAAAGTTAGGTGGCCAGAGCCCTGTTTACATGTACTGTCATGGAACAAAATAGACCTGGCTGCTCTGAGGCCAGCTTCCATTTCGGTTGTTTTTATAATTTCGATTGCTAGCAGGGAAAATATGGTGGAGCTGAAGCGAAAGTCGGGGAAAAAAGGAACACCGTAGAGGGGCATGTCTGAAATTAAATCTGCTGTCTGCTCAGAATCTACCGTAAAGTTCCGAAAGAACGCCCACCCAAAGTACAGATATATCAAGTGAAAAATACGGGATGGCCGATCTTTCGGGTCAGGTGCGAAAAACTAGAAAGAAATGGCTGCACCGCCAACCAAAACTGGGGAGATATCAAGAAAAAAACACCAAGATGGGCGAACTTTAGGCTCAAGTGCGGAAAGGACTAATAAGTGACCACATCAAACGTAAGTATAGGTAGATTATTCGCGTTTATTTTGTTCACTCATCACCGCTAAAGCCATGTATTTTAGGGGGTGGGCAATCTTTGGGGTCTTTTAGTAAGTTGAATATTTCACGCCTAAAGGGGTTGGGCAATGTTTCGGGGGTGGGCATTACGCTTGGAACTTTACGGTATACGCGCGTCCACGGAGAGGCAGGGCACGCCACCTCTGAGAGCCCCTTGTAAAAAACTGCCGTGTGCCTAGAAAAGGTAATTGAGGCTGCTAATGTTTTCAGTTGAGCCCTCTGAAAATAGATCCGGAGTAAGCTGAACAGAACTATGGCTGACGCAGGCTTGTGCCGCACATTACGTCGGTGCACTGTGCACCACAAGCAACAAACAACTGCACCAGTATCTCCCGGCAAAGGCAGCTGCGGGCATACCGGGAGAGTTGGAGTCCCGTGGCGGGCTTGTAGATGTTGTGCCGGTTGTAGAAGCAGGCCGGGCTGCCGTCGGAACCTGCACACCGGTCGGGGGGCTGGATCCACCTCTGCAGGACGTCCCGGCTGCAAGGCAGTGGGCAGGGACAACAGGCCATAGGACAAAGGGGCCACGGAGACGGCATACAGCTTTGCTCAATTTGAAAGAACCAACCTTCGGTAACTCACTCAGCTCTCCTCCAACCATGAAAGACTTTTTTTAACCGAAAAAAATGCAAGGAATATTGAGAAAAACCTCCGAATTTCACACTATAGTGACATAATATGGGCTGTGATGACACAATATGGCCAGCAGTAAAAACTTTGTTAAAGGTGTGTTAAACGCACGCAAGCATTCATCTGATATGACCAAATGGAACTGGAGGCCCCACTACGACCTCTCAATCGTGTTTCTTGGCAGTGGATTTGGTCAGCGGCCAACAGTCTCACAAACACGATTCTGTGATGTCACAGAGAAATTGCTGTACAGTGGCTGGGGAGTGGCCTGACCACTGCTTCGTATGCAATTTTTTTCTGATATCCCATTTATTTGTTTGAAGTTTGCAATAGTGAGTACCATTGTTATCAGGACAAGAGAGAGAGACAAAACTTTTATTGCCCCGACGGCTAATTCGGGGGAGGGGTGGTGACTGAGGGAGGAAAGTCCCCGGTGACTTCGGCAGCCCGAGCGACGATGGCTTCTTGCACCGCCAAATCCGAGCTGCCTAACGCCCTAGCCCAGTGCTCGCCGCCTCGATATGGGGGCAATGGGTTGTGGGGGCATTGCCAGAGGACGTGATCCATGGTTTGGACCACCCCACAAGCGAGGGCAGTGAGTGGGGTGAGGAGTACAGACCTAGCGGGGTACATGCGGTGCAGGGGGCGGGAGAGGCAAGGAAGGGTGTACGTTTGCACTAAGCGCCATAGGCGTTCTTCGGCGTGAGAGAGTGCCGGGTGTGCAGGGGGCAGTAGACGCGGGAGAGAGGCGGTAATGAGACGTAATCCCATGAAAGGAAAGGAGCCGATCTCGAGCTGACAGGGCTCCATGGAAGGGATCAAGGCTAAGACCCAGCTCGGAAGGTGAGCTCTCGAGCACCTCTGTGTGCTGCCTCATTCCCTCCCAGACCCGTGTGGGCTGGGGTCCACACCAGCTCAGTGGGGGAGTCAGGGGGGTTTCTGAAGAAGGATTTTGAGTGCCGGGGGGAAATAAACCCCGGCGAAATTTCTAATGGCTGTCTTCGAATGGGAGATTATGATCGCAGGAAAAGGCCAGAGTGTTAAAGCAGCAGCAATAGCCACCTCTTTTGGGACCAAAGAAAGCACTTGGGAGACAGGATGGCATGTGTCTTGCCCTCTCTTGTGGTCTTGCTTTGCACCTTTTTTTTTTGTCACGGAATGTGGTGTGTGCCTGACGCCAGATAAAAATTTTCATCACATACTTCACAGAGTCCCTTTGCACCAGAGACTTCCCCTGAGGTGCCCAAGTTTCTCAGGGAATCTCACTTACAAGGCACTAGTACAATGGTGGTGGAGGGAGAGAATTCCATCTTTCAATACAGACGCATGCTTGGACCCAAGGAGAGATTTCCTCAATCATGTGTACATCCTAACGCATTATTTACAGCCACCATCACGACTGCCCCCACCATCCAAGTGGCAGGTCACCCCCTCTTACCAAGTGGTTGGTGGATGATGATGGTGGTGGTGGTGATTGGGAGGAAGATGAGGAGGAGGGGAAACAAGTCATGCGCTAGTGAGCAGTAGACTGAAAAGAAGAGCTTGCTTGTGCATGCATTGTCTGCCTGCGCGTGTACAAACACAGCCGCCATCACATCCCATGTCCTAACAGTTTCCTTCAAAACCACCAACTCTGCCCCTGCCTCCTTGTAGGGAATACCCAGACCTGCCAACCTAGCAACATGAAAATTCGGGAGATTGGAGCGGGCGAGAGGGGGTGTATTTTTTTTTAGTTACATTTCCGGAGACTGCCATCGGATAGCGTTAAGGGTGTTCATTTGGAGCTGCTTTGTTCTTCCATCATGAGACAGACAGACGCAAACGTTCTGATGCCTTTTCCCTCGTCTTCCTTCAGTACAGTGGCGACCGCATTTCGGGGCCACACTTTGTAAGCTACCATCACCATTAAGGCCGTGCCCAGATGCACGGTGCGTGCGGTACTACGGTGTCCAGAATATACTCAGCAGTACCCTACGGTATGGTTACAAGGAGCAAAAGGTATGTGCTGAGCGCTCTTCCCCAGCACCGCAAATGTCACAGCAGGGAAACCAGAAGAACGCTCGTGATTAAGCTCGTGATTAAGCGGAGGGTTCAGGGAACAAACGTGTGTTAAGGACATATTAGTTAGAAATTAATGAAGAAGAAATGGGTGTGGGCAGGGCATGTAATGCAGAGGCAAGATAACCGTGGTCATTGAGGGTAACAACAGAGTGGATCCCTAGAGAAGGCAAACGTTGCAGGGGGCGGCAGAAAGTTAGATGGGCAGATGAGAACAAGAAGTGTGCGGGGATAAATTAGTACAGTTAGCACAAAACCAGGGTAATTGAAAATAATGGGAGAGGCCTTTGCCCTGCAGTGGGCGTAGATAGGCTGGTGATGGCGGTAAGTGGTGTGATGATGATGGCAGGAGGTCAGAGATAGCATTCGTACAATCGGGAGATGTGGAAGAAATTTGGGAGTCTCCCGGACAATTTGGCAGAGTTGGCAGGTATGAATACCGGTTGTACAAGATACGTCAGTCGCACAAAGACCAGTCAGTCACCTTTGCTGCTCCAATTTAGCCATACAGTGCCATCACTGTTGTTCCTCGGGGTACAACAATGTGCACCCTGTCAGGCAGGCAGGCCTCCCTTCCTTTGCATTTGGGGCCCTACTTTAGACCTCTTCTTTAAAACAACCAGTACTCACCTCCTTTCTACATGGAGATACGTGTGTATTCCCCCACTCTCACCAAATATTACGAAAAACTTTTAGCTACCTTCTCACCAAACATTACGAAAAACTTTTGCTACCTTCCATACACTGCTCCGACATAAAGTTGGATAAAATGGGGGGAAAAGGGGAAAGGGGGAGCTCACCTGATGGCGTCGTACATGGCCAGGTTGCAGGCAGACGCCGCGTAGCAGCTGTCTGTGATGTGGGTGTAGATGGAGTTGCCCATGATCTGCAAGCAGCGTGCCAAGAGAAAGAGGGCATTGCAAACCATCAGCACATTGCTTTTCATATCATGAAGGGTAGGTGTAGGTACAAACTCACAAACATGAAAGTTGTGCTAGAGCGAAATAGACGCTTAGAGTGCTTCTAAAGTGCCCCAGGCTTTGTAAACAGTGTCCCCTGCTTAGTTAAAAAGAGCTGGCCATGACACCAGGCCGAGCGACAACTGTAGCAAATGAAGCACAGCGGGATTAATATAAGGGAGTCGCTACAGCAAGGCCCTTCTGAGTGGCTCACAAACAAGGCGAGAGGAGCCAAAGAGGTAGGAGGGAAACGGCGCAGACCTCCTCATGCTCCAGGATTCCGCGCACAAAGTCCAGGCCCGTCTGGTAGTCGAAGTTGTCGGCGAAGATGGGCGGCACGTGGGGCGAGCATATGGCCACGTGGCAGTCCTGCAGGTCGTGCCGCAGGGACACCCGCGACTGCTCCTGGAACACGCTCTAAGGGGGAGAATGAAAAGGAGAAGGGCAGTGTGAGACCTTGTCCGCGTATCTGCTCGCTTTGCTGCAAATGTTGCCGAAAGACGACAGTTCTCTGCCATGTAAATGCCTCTCTTCTCTCCCTTGCCCACCTGTCGCGCTCTTTCCCTCCCGTCTCACTCCTCCCACGATAGACACAGTGGAGGTCTGCTCAAAATTTCCTGCCTTCCACTGCTCACACGCCATCTATTGAAACCTTTCTTTACTGTTGGACTTCTTGGAATGCCGCAACACGGTCTAAACTCAGGCGCAAGCTCTCTTTGTATTTTCTGGTTCGGAATATTGTTTTGGCATACGAAGTCTCACAGTGGGAAACAAACTTTCTGACGTGAATTTTCTTTGCGTCCCGAGTAAAAATTCTACTATATATTCGATAGTTAATTGAATAACCAAATTTTCTAGCTACAATTTGGAAATCGTTCGATTGCGTCCTATTCTCACACCTCTATAATTTGCCACTCTGTGGTTACAACTAACGCCTTTCAGGAGCAGCTCTTCCAATTGTGTGTCACACTTTGGGCTTCAAGCATACTCACGACCAGCAGAATCCCACTCTTTTCTTTTCTTTTTTTCTGCTTTTTGCAATATCAACGACCCAAAATAAGTAGCTGCAGCAGAAAATTTGAGGCAGGAAAAGACACTCTTCCAAACAAGGCGAAAATGTCACCAACCCTTCTCATAGAAAGGGCTGCAAATTGAACAGATGTGCTGCTTTCAACGTCAAGTTCTACCCTATCCTAGCAGAGCTCTTTGGCGTTGCAACTAGACACTGCGATTCAAATGTGCACTCCTGTGAGGCAACATAGGGCAGGCTAGAAGAAAACTGTCTTTTTGAAAAGCCAATTAAAAAAGAAAATGAAGCAGCGAAGGAATTTCGACAAACTCATCTATCGCACAACGCACAGAACAGCAGAGTTACAGTGGCCATGATGACAAAATACAGCTTTGGTTTTAATAAAAAAAGACTGCATCGTCCCAATTACAGCTGTACCAATTTTATTACACACTTTATCTGTTAGGTTGGCTGTGCAACTGGCAGCAGCCGGCCTCAGCCACAACCAACAGATAGGACCAGGTGATTGCAGTGGGGCACCTCTAGTTCCCTTTGATTGTAGAACTTGAATGCTAACGTGCAGTTAACGCACAGATAACTGTACGTTTTTAGCGTAGCGCCGGCCCGTATCATACTGCACTACTGAAGCCTGTATTACATCACTGTAAAGGGAAATTTCAGTTTTTTAATACGCCTTGCATTACTAGGGTTGCCACCTGCCCGGTTTTGGACCGGCCCGACCGATTTTTTAATCAGCGGGCCGGTTGACGGTTCGTACTTGAAACCGACCACCGTCATTGGCCAGTTTTCTGGCCCTCGTGCCGTGATTATGTCTGTTTTGGCGTTTTATAAGCGTCAATTCAGCAACTAAGACAACAAACATGTGTCGACAAGCTGCGCAAACACACGCAAGCAGAGAAAATATGCTGGCGAGCGCGCTTCGTGAGATGGAGGGGGACCTAAGGGAAGAACAAAACAACGAAATGCTGCCGCCAGCAATTGCAATTGGTCAGCAATTGCAATTACTTTGCAGTGAAGCACATACAGAGCAATAACCAAGCTCTCAATCACTTTCAGTACAAATGTTGCGTTAATTTCTCTCTAAGAAAACACTACAATATGTCAAAAAACATGGCGTCTTTTTTTCAACACAATTAAACATTCTATACACCCCCGAAGGGCCGGTTTTTTTTGGGGGGGGGGGGAAAGGTGGCAACCCTATGCATTACTTTGTTTAAAAAGGTGCCCTTTGTGGCTGGAATGAAGCTGGGTGAGTTAGTCGTAGTATTATGTTGTAGTATTGTGCCATAGTACAGTCGCAGTATTCCGTCTTCATGGCCCATTTAACCTCCTTCCTTCACAACAGCAAAGCAGACAGGGAAAGAGAGACTGGAGGGTGCTCCTCTCCTCCCCTCACCAGGGGGAACTCGCACTTGCTGGTCGCCTTGACGTGGTGCAGCAGCTTGCCCGTCTCGGGGTTCAGGGCCAGCACAAAGTCGTCCTGCCGGCAGCGGCGCCGGTGCCAGGGCGGCAGCTGCCGGAACACCAGCGTCATCAGGGCGCCCTTGTCCCGAGACACCGTCTTCCTGCAGCGTCCGCCCGCACAAGAGGAGTTTGTTAGGCACTCGCCCCATCTACCACATCCGGTGCTTACTTAATTAGAGCAGCCAAGCACTTCCTTCCTGCAGCCACCAACTTGCGATACAGCGTTCATAAACTCTTTCGTTACCGCAGAAAATTGACCGATTTTTAGGGGTCTAAGATAACATTTGTTTTTTGTGCTAAACATATTCGTTAAGCACATATAGCAGCGACATAAAATGAAGATGATTCAATGTCCTTTCCAAGGACACCGGTTGTAATAATTTTTTCATAAATAATGATTGCGAAAAAAATTATCAAACTCAAAATTTTTGTCCAGCCGTCGAAGAACATAGAAAAAAGGAAGTTGTATATAGCAAACCACCAGTAGTAGAAAAAATTTAGAATATGCATTTTGTAGGTAAACATTTCAGAAACCCGTCCTAGAAAAAGAAATTACTTGCTCAGTACAATTTGCCAGATATAAAAGAAAATGCTAGCACGCATGGTGCTCATGCCTTGTGGTGAAGCCAAACTCTATTTCAAATTTCACAATTTCGGATGCTTTTATGGTAGAAACTTGGTGGTTTGACATAATTAAAGACATCCATTAGTGCCCACATGATGCAAAAACACACCTTATTAATGATTACGGTCAGCACAAGATTCAAGGCAAGCAAGCGATGCAAAAAAAGCCACTTGGAGATGAAAACAAAACTCGGTGGTGGACGCTTGTTGACGTTCTGATCGTCACTTATCTGTCAGAACTTTCATTTGCAGTTTAATATGATCTACTGACGCACTATGGTAGCCCTGATTTCAGGAATAAGGTGCGATGCGCTAGAATCATGCCCAGCAAGCTTTCACGAAGCAGCTGTCACACTATGAAGAGAGTTCAGCACTATGCGCCTCCTGCATTGCAGCGCCATCTAACATTTTCGAAAATAAACAATATCAAGCTTGTTGGAGACTTTGTGAAAACAGGCAGTTCTACTAAGCAGGAAAACTAGACCTCCGGAAATACCCTTGTACGGAAATGAAACTGACTGGTAAAAAGTTGGCGGTGTTCAAGGCTGATTGGAAGCGCCCTCCTTGTCTGAACTGATATCCATGATTTGATGTTATCTTTCGATTTTCAGCTGAAGCTGTTATCGCAGAAGTAAGGCATGGGTGAAGTCGAATTACCAGCGGCGCGCATTTTTCGAGAAACAGTAGTGGGCGACGGAGGCGCCATGGCGAATTGGCTTGAAGTTGTGTAACTGCATAGTAGCGCCAAATATGAATTTCGCAATGCAAAAACAAAATCGAAACTGCTGGAAACTGGCTGAAAATGCCAGATCCAGTTGTTAGACACATGAGGGACCTTCAGAAATAAGCTGTGGCAGAATAAAGCTACCCTTTCTCCGAACCCAAAATCACTAGTGAATAGCTGGTGTCATTTTCAGGTAATAATTATCACCTCTCACCGCGGTCGGATTACAAAGCTGGCAACATAATTTGGTATTTCACTTGCTAGGAGCCCTTTGATAAAAATTATTGAAGGTAATGCTGCATAACCACAAGTGGCATGCGTTTTTTTCCAAGTGCAGCAGCCACACCCCCTTTCGCGAAAACACGCACACCTAAGCTGGCAAAAAACGCCTGAAAAAAATCTTAGTGTCACCGGAGCGGGAAAATTTAAACTGATTCTAAAAGCACAGTGCCTAGACTAACCACTGGGGTGCATTAGGTGTACGAAAAACTACTACAACATGTCGAAACAGGCAATATAAAGCATCGATCACCAGTGATCGATTTGAATAGGTGCAGTAACGAAAGAATTAAGGGGTAGACTGGGCAGGGCATTCTCTAGGGACTATGTAGTATGCATGAGAGCACCAAGCAATCACACGGCAACTTCAGAACCCAATCCCGTCCCATCATAGCTTTTCTTGGCAGCCATTTACCATAGAACAGTGCCCCCGAGACTTGTATCTCCCAATGTCCTGGAAATGTTGTAACGTACAACTCAAGCAAGAACGAAGGCAGCAGGACTTCCAGTTCAAAAAATGACAACGAAAAAAAAAAAAAAAAGCATGCTCTAGAAAAACATTCCGCTGCCTCATATCATCTTGATTCGGGTGAGGGTTGGGTGTGAAAGGAATCTGAAGTGAAGTGTGGAGCCTCTGTTCAGCAACCCCACTGCGGCCGTGCGTAGACAGAGCGCCTACCTGTGCTCCTCGATGATGGGCCTCAGTGGCACGTTCCCCACCACGGCTCCGTCAACCAGGACAAAGTCCGAACGGATCAGGGCCTTGGCGTCCAGGTCGCGGATCATGTCTCCCACCGACAGGTAGTCCTCCGAGGACAGCACGCTCACGCTCATCTCGCCGTCGGACCACTTGGACTCCCTGAGAGGATTCCGAGAGGGGGCGGCCATCTTGTGCCTACTCATGGTACACTCGGGTACAGCGTAAAAATGACAACAGAAGTTCCGAAGAGGTCAACAGAAGTTGACGTCTTCGCCGCAGCCGGCAGTGCCTCCGCGCGGCACAAAGAGTGCGTTACTGGAAGTGTTTTGAAAATGACACGAGTTGTTTCCGTTATTTTTCAGACTTTGTTGGATTACAATCTACAGCAGCGACGACAAACAAACTAGGTGAGAAAAGGCAGATGTTATGCATTATGCACAATCTCCTTCCAAAATGCACGTGCACATTGACATCATGGGCCCGTCGCTTTGGCAGTGACACACTACATGAGCTACTGCTGTTCTCAACTTGTATCCAGATGATACTGATAATGATGTTGTTGTTGTTGATGGTGTTTTTCTGGTTAAAAATACAGCAAAATACAGCAGTGGCATCTTTAGGTTCTTCAACTGTGTCGTGTTTTTTTTCTTGCTGCCACTATTACACCTCAAGGCGGTGATGGGTACAAGAGGACCAACCACACTTACATAAATCCTATGACTGCACTTCAACATGAAGACAAAACACCTGACTGAAACAAACAATGCTCACCACTTGGGCAATTGGTTTAAGATTGCTTACTAGCTGCAATTTGTGGTTGTTTCAAAAACATGCAAGATACATATACGTACACTTAATTTTAGATTTTCAGATTTCTAGGTTTCTGTTCCTTTCAGAATGAGATGCATTAATCCTCTTCCCCAACTCAAGCTTTCATGTCACAAAATGTAGTGACAAACCTGTCTAAATGTGTTTTATTAACAACTTTATGCACTTTTCTGTTTTTTGGTGTTTCAATGGCCGCAGAACTGATGTTGCCTTACCTATCTATGTTGTTTTGTTTGTAATACCCCGCCCCACTGTAATGCCTGCAGGCACCAATAGTAAATAAATAAATAAATGCTGCAGCCTGGTAATGTATCTGTATTCCCGAAAGCTGTAATGACTGTAAGGGCAAACATTTACCTGTAAGGGCAAACATTTTTACATGTTAGTGACCCTTTGTGCAAACAGTGCTCAATACAAGAACACACCCCTGCCCAGGTTATCAGCACCAGGAACTGACCTGATGTAGTCTCTGATTTTGTCAGCATGAGAGCCACAGAAGATGAAGGTCTCCTGAACGCCCTCGGTGCACAGGTACTGAAGGGTGTACTCGATGAGTGGGCGGTTGACCAGAGGCATAAGCACCTGAGTCGGTAATAAAGAAAAAAAAAAACGACAGCACTGTAAAACTTCTCCCCAATGAGGCACTTAAAGGGGGACATGGCTCTTAAAACAATTTCTTTTAATTTCTAAGTGAACTCTGTGAAACTTGTCAGTCTTGCTGCTTTTTTCCCACTGATTACAAATATGTCCTTATTTTTCGAGTAAGTCAATTAGTTACCAAGATAATTAGAGATAATTAGTCATTTTGGAGGAACAATAGACAAAACAGTGTTAGCCATAAAACTGTAATCTTTATATTTTCCAATACTATGAAGCCTGGTGAGTGCAATGAGAGAATCAGTTTTTTGATGCACCGCTTGGAACTAATTTTACAGCTCATTAAACTTTGGTGTTTGAAATGGGCATTCAAAATGGTTCCTTGCCACTGGTGCCACCAAGGTTTAATGAGGTGTAGAATTAGTTCCAAGCAGTGCATCAAAAAACCGATTCTCTTATTGCACTCACCAGGGTTCTTAGTATTGGAAAATATAAAGATTACAGTTCTATGACCAACACTGTTTTGTATATTGTTCCTCCAAAAATTACCAATTATCTCTAATTATCTTGGTAACTAATTGACTTACTCAAAAAATAAGGACATATTTGAAATCAGCAGGAAAAAACTGCAAGACTGACAAGTTTCCCAGAGTTTACTTGCCAATTAAAGGAAGCTGTTTTAAGAGCAGTGTTCCCCTTTAAAAAGGAGCTCAAGCCAAGTTGCCGAACCCTTAATTTGCGACTCCCTATGAGTAATCGTCTTAGCTCTTTCTTGACACTTGGGAGGGGAGAAAACCCTGAACGACTTTTGTGGATGACTCAAAACTGCACCAAGGTAGTTGAACAAGTTCAAAATACGTTGAGAGTTGGGCGAGTTGGTAATGATGCATCTCGAAAAAAAAAACTGCATGCAAATTAACGGGGACAAGAACACATGAAGACGACACAAGAAGATGGCACAAGCTGCGCTTGTGCCATCTTCATGTGTCCGTGTCCCCGTTAATTTGCACGCAGTTTGTTTTTCGAGATTCAAAATACGGTATGGCACTATCGCAATCTTCTCCACCCTATTTTCCCCTTATTTCATAAGTGTTACCAACTTTAACATTTGTTTGGTGGGCCTCTCTTACAGGAACCACAAAGAAACACACATTACTGTTTTATTTCAAAGGTCCCGTGACTTTTTCAGCTCCATTCTGGTCCCACGGACATTGCTTTGATGAAGAAAATATAACCAATGCTGACACAATTTTTAATTTCCCACTGCAAACGTCAGCAGCGAAATCATCGTGTAGATATCAAAAACAAAGTAACCTAAAACTTAGTAAGCAAGGTCAGACGGAACCACAGCACCAACACAACTACAGAATCACGTTTATTGACGGAATCTTTTGTTGGCGGCAGCTGGTCACACAGCCCATTTCCCGTGACGTCATCAGGTGAGTGCGAAAAAGCGTCTACTGAGTTGCCACCTTAGTAAATACGCCTTCCTCGTTTTAAATTGTATTTTTTTATTTTGTAACTTGCATTTTGATTTCACGGTCGCTTTAATGAAGCCAGAACAGGTCAGTTATCCCGCCATAAACAAATGGGGTGAAACGTCGCAAAACGAAAACGACACTTTGCCCGAGCTTCTCTCGCAAGAATATGCGTGTAAGGCTGACCTGCGCGAGCAAAAGTTGGCCGATAGTCTTTCCTCATTGACTTGCTGCAGTCACGTGATTAGTGCCGGAAGATGCCTTTCTTTAGCAAGCTGCCGTCGAGCGAAAAGTACCGACCTTTTGCGCTATTATTTGCCAGCAGCTTCAATTAGCTAGGACATATTCTAGCTTTGCTGAAAACACGCTGTCCGGTTGTGGTGTCGCCGGCAGTTTCCTGTCACGAGCTGCCTAATTATTTGCCGGTGTTTGGCTTAGAAACAGCACATCGATCCTCCGTCAAGTGAAGGGTGCCGGCCTTTTGGGCTAGGATAATTATTTACTGGCAGCTTGATTGAACTAAAGATCATATTCTTGGTCCACTTTAAACACGTCGTGACGACGCAAACAACCGAAATAATCCACGCGGTCATACTGTCACGACAGTTGTACCTTCGCAAGTAAAGTGTGCTGGCATTTTGTGTCAGAATAATTATTTGCCCTGAGAGCACAACTGCTGTGAGAGCACAACCAGGTGGGTTATTTCGCCTATATGTACAGTAACAGTACGTTTAAAGTGGATACGTAGAATATGACCGTCAGTAAAATCAAGTTGCCAGTAATTAATTATCCTAGCGCAAAGGCCCGGTACCCTTCATTTGATGGAGGATCGATGTGCCGTTTCTAAGCCAAACAGCCAGCAAATAATTAGACAGCTCGCAACAGAAAACTGCCGGCGACACCACAACCGGGCAGCGTGTTTTCAGTAAAGCTAGAATATGCCCTAGCTAAACGAAGCTGCGGCAAATAATAGCTCACAGCGAAAACGGCCGGCATTCTTCAATCGACGGCAGCGTGCTAAAGAAAAGTGTCCAACTGTGTGCCGGCAAACCGCGTTCTCATGCAGCATGCCGGCACTAATCACGTGACCACAGTGAGCCAATGAAAAGAGACTGCCGGCCAACTTTCGCTCGCGCGGGTCGGCCGGCTGCCGGCCGAATATTCACTTCCCGGAACATCCAACATCACAATGTTGAGCCATTCACCACAAGAGATAAGTTCACAGAAGGCAAAAAACGGCGCCAGACAAAGCGTAAAACCACCTTTTGTAATGCGTTCCCGAAACCGAAAGGACGGCGGAAACTGCCCACCACAGCGCACCGGGACCTTATTATAACGGGTTTGCTTTGCACAGTCAGAAATAGTGGCACAGCCTGATTAAGAACATGCGTCTGACTCAGCCCAGCCCCATGTAAGGGATTACTAGATCAGTGGAGCCGCTAATTAGTGTATGAGTGGAACGCAGCATATGGTATTGTGTCACGCAAGCTTGGTCACTCACAAACCAACATCGATTAAAGATTTTATAATGCGTTGAGTCAGGGCAAAACTGTCGTATTACGTGAGGACCTGGGATAAAATAGGTATTTCACCGGAATAATCTAGACGCGCGAGACCCCAGTTTTGACAACACGGAACTTGGATGCAACTGCGGCGAGAGCGCACTACGAAACAACAACGAAGAAAAAATTCCCAGCAAGGGATATTTACCCATGGGTGATCCTTTGTGATGGGAGCGAAGCAGTCATTGAAGTTGTCGGCAGTTACGACAGCCTGGAGTATTTCCTCCTGCTTCAAATCGCTCTTGCCAAGTTTCTTTACCGTGGAGGCCACCATTTTTGCAATTGGTGTCGATCACGCTTGGCCTAAGTGGCACTCATTCATTGCCTCCATGCCCGCAAAATTTGTGATGACTTTAAAAAAGAATAAAATAAATAGCTTTAGTTGTCACTTACAGTCTGGATTTTCTCCTTACAAGACTAAAACATGACATTTCGTCATCCAATGTTGTATAATGACTAAAAGTGAAGTTTGTGTTTGCACTGCATAGACGGGTTCAAACATTCTTTGCATCGTTCATCAAAACAGTATTTATTTTATGAAGCCTGTTGGAGAGAGAAACCATGCCACTTCTGCGACAGCAGTGACACTTTCTTGCGATGTGATTGGACGATGGCCGTGTTTTTTACCTTCATGCTTACGCATTTGCCTTTGTGTTAATTTAATTTTTCTGTAGGAGACGTTGGTACTAACTTAACTACTAACATTGCAAGCATGGAATAATTTTTAAAAGGGTAGGGGAGGGAGGGAATTAGGTTTGTTATACAAGTAATTTTTAATGCAAAAGCAAAAGCATTAAATGGCCCACTGAGTAAAAAGGCGTGCATCTGTAGCAGCAAAGTGGCTCTCACACCTTCCGTTGGCTGCGACGCGGGCAACTACCCACAGAGGTGCATTAGCCAACACTTAAATTTCCCGCCATATTCCTGACATTAGCCCCAACGCTGTGCTTTGAGGTCTGACGTGAACAGGTACCCGCAGATTAACGTTCCTTGGCAAGTTGGCAGGCTCCACACTAGGGCTACCTATATGTTAAGCCCAACAAGAGCCACAGCTTGTGCTGTTTAATGCTGTACCCTAGATTTTATATTTGGTGTGTCCTTAAACTAGCACGTGACCATGCAGCACTTTGCCCATATACTTGCTGAATTCCACTGACTGTGGGTATGCGTGGTGTGAACCCCCCAGTGATACAGCGATAATCTTCCTATGAAATCAAAACGTTGATGGAGACACCCGTCTGGTTCGGAATTTTCATCGAATAAATAACAGACACCAACCAAGAGAGAGAGAGAGAGAAAAAAAATTTTTTCAGACCCCCAAACCGTAGCCTTGTTCACGTGCACGTGGCTTCCTTTTGGGTCGCCAAAACGTCATATCATATTTTTCCTCGTGTTTGGCATCTACATCCTGAAAAATCCAAAACAGACATTGACAGCTTCCTGCAAAGGCGATATATGCATGGTCGAGACAGAGAGAGATCACACCAGTGGTTATCGTCGGCACCTTTATTATTGATGCAGCGAAGCACAACAGGCAAGACTTGCCTCGGACAACTCTGGGCACGCACACTACAACTCCAATCACCCAACCACACTCTATAGACCATGTCTGGATTCGGTCTTGACAACAAAGCACTGCATATCTCCCTCAGAAGGTGCAGTGGCTTCGCAACAGCCTTGCTGGACACCCACTTTAGCAGGGTTGGAATGGCGCATCAACCTTTTTTCCCCCCTCTCCTTTCTCTCTGCTCACAGGCCTCGGCTGGCCTCACGGCGGTATAAGCCGTTGGAACCTAGCCAACAACAAAAACAAAATCCGCAGGTGCTTCTTTCAACCCAACCACAGTTGTCACTGTTGCCAGCCGTGCTATACTACCACCTGTGCAATGTCGAAAATTTGGTGTTCGCATAAAGTCAAGCCCTTAAACTTTGCACGACCACAAAATTTAGTTGGATTACCCGGAAGGGCAACTCAATGGTAGAAAAACAAACCAGTTCAAACCCCTTTGATTACAGGAAAAAGTCAGCCTTGCTTTCAGAGCGTGGAGCACTTAGCACGCTGTGAACATCACTTCATCGTCGCACTCGAGAGAAGAGAGGAAAGATGATTACTGCCAGTTACAAAAGCTACCGTCCAATTTTTAGCCCTTTCAGCCGTTCTTTTTTCATTTCAAGAAAAACAGTGCTTCATGTGTGTGTTTTCCTTAATTTTAGGGTCCCATAAGCCCACAAACAAAAAATAGAGCTGGAAGAAAAATAATAACAATTTATTGATGAGGCAATTAATTAGTACATCTGGCCATTAAAAACTTTATGTTGAGCAGAGACATCACTTTTTGCACATTTTTCTAAGCGTCATGACTACATGAACCTTCAATGAATGAGCTCCATAATGCACGTATTTATAGATTCTCAAGCTTGGGAATAAAATTGAGACCGCCATTTCTTTCAGTCTCAATGTCGTAATTTCGCCTTCACTGGAGGATTTTCTTCTTTGTAGCGTGCAGCTCCACTAAAATGAAACAGTGCTATCTATCGCAATGGGCATTACTGAGGAACAATTCCAAAAAAAAAACTAGCAGTTTTTGTTTCAGTTTCTGCGTGCTAGACAAACTTTTATGTGATGGCGTCAATTGACACCACCAGGGTCGAAAGGTTTTAAAACTGAAATTTTGTAACTGCAGTTTACAGAGACCGCATGACTTGGGTTATGGGTACAGATGGCTGCAATTCTGTTCAGCACCGAGCGAGGCTGCCTGCAAAACACTCGCTTGACGGCAGAAAATGTGCTTCAAACACGATCTTCCTCAAAACTACGCAATCCAAAAACCTAGTACAGTGCTTTATCTAGCAAGGAACACAGGCACACCCCACCTCCAATCGCAAACATGATGGCTCTACGGCGCTTCAAGGCAAAGACCAAGAAAGTACTCTGCTGCAAAAGCACGCAACACTCTCACACGTTTCCTCCGCCACGGTTACAACGGTCCCACACCTATCGAAGACCCCCTATCCTACAGCAGTCCTTCAATTTGACTTCACGATAACTTTGGTTCCAAACTACTGTAGTGAAGAGATTGCTCGTAGAAATCATAGCTAAGTCAGTAGCTAAAAAGCATGGGGGAGGGGGACAAGAACAAACTGTCCTCCAGAGACGATACGCCTCAGCAGTATTTTCTCTTCTCATGGACAGTGTCAATAAGTTTAAAAGGTAACCCCTGCGCCACGGTGGTTCCCACCTAGTCCATCCCAGTCTTCCAAGAATGAATCATTCTTCAAAAGCAGTCGCAGTACTCCACAGCAAAGCACAGATCAATTTCACAAGTAAAGCTCACAAAGATACGCGTGAACTCTCCCACAGCTGGTAACACATGTGGGCAAGCTCCAAGGGTCGACCATCCTTCAAGCACATTCGCAGCATTCCACAGCAAAGCGTAGAACTCTTGAAACTTAACAGCTTACAAAGACAATCGCAAAACACTGTAACACTCTGACGGCCTCGCAGTGGACAAGACCGTCCACTCAGAGTTTCAAGGTCAGCCTACGAGCTAAAGCTGGCTCCACGGCCAATCTGCTTCGCCGACTGAATCCCGCCCGGGTGTGGGTCAACGTGGGGGGGCGTCCTACGCGTAGTCCCTGAGGATGCGCCTCTCAACGCTGTAGTCGTATTCTGTCCAGGACAGGTCACCCATGGCGCGTAGCCTCCGCAGCAGGGCGTCCACCTCCCCGCCCACCCCACTGGGCCCCGCCGCCACGTTCAGCTCGAAAGGCACGCCGTCGATGCCGTGCTGCCGGCGGTTGTTCTTGGGCGCGGCCGGCGGCGTCTCGGGCACCACCTGCCAGGCACACAAGACAACTGTGAAGAGGTTTCTCCTCGTGGATTCCAAGAACTTGGCACTTTAACGGTTTCTTTTTTATTTGCTAGCCGTTAGCAGTGAGCAGTTAGTGAGCCATTTGATGGAAGCTCGTCTGGCTGGACAAAACAGCGAAGCAAAAAGTGACAGACCCCAACCAAGTAGAACTTCCGAAAAATTTGAACCTTCTAAAAACTTCAAAAATATCAAATAAAACTTTGAAAATTCTGAAATAAAAAACAAACAAAACAGGTTTCAGCTTCACTACAGAAGCCTTGTTCAGATTTCTAAGACTCTAAAGTTCAGATTTTGAAGTTTTACAAGTTTCATTTGACATTTTTTGGACGTTTTATTTGGACAGCGTCTGTCGCTTATTAGGGGCGAAGGCCCTAAGAGACAGACACCGTCCAAACAGAACCATTGTCTCATGTAGTCACAGTAATAAAACACTGGGACAGTCGTTTACAGCTAGCGTAGAACGTAACGGGTACTAAAAAAACACCGGGACACTCGTTCATGCCTCGCACTAGAGAGCTTGGTGCTTCAAAGACACGAGACTTCTACAGCAAAGCTGCATATTTCTACCCCCAACAGTCTCATCTCCGTTCGCAAAAAACGTCAAGGCGCCAAGAATACACTTATACCATGCATACTTCTCCCCTCCCCAGGTTTCGCGTTAGTGAAGATAATCCGGGAGTTTTTTTTTTTTTTTTGCACTTCATGGGAAGTCAAGTGCATGGACAAACAGAAGCTCTATGCGCAAAAATACAGAGCAGCTCTGGAGCAGTTCAGAGCAGTCCACAATGACAAATGAAAGAAACCGCAAATGTGGTGTTAAGAATGGAACTTGGGCCATTTCGAACATCCCTCTTTTCGTCAAATGACTTTTTTTTTCTGCCCGCCCACTACAGAGAGGTGAAGATGGAAGGGGGAAAAATGGCACTTTCCGTAAGGCAGTAGTCGCACATTCCATAAATCTTTTTTTAATATTTAAGCTCTAGGATTGTCTGCTTCACAACACTCGAGAGTTAAATAGATTCTCTTTATGCATTTTTACACATTTTAACATTTTTATACATTTTAATGTTTCTATACTTCAGAGCGGTATGACGTTGTATACAGTCTAGTCCACTCATAACAATATCCAAGTGCCATGGAAATCCCATCGTTATAACCAATAATTGTTATAAGCGGGTTGCGAAATAAAAAGATGGAACAGAGCTCAAAACATTTTATTCGCATGCCAGCAAGGTCATACTACTAGTACTAATTTGCGGAAAAGAAGCCATAGTCGGTCACCCTTGTTTGCACCATGTGAAGCTAGCGCAAATTTTTTCCAAGAGCATCTAAGGTGCTTCACCTAGCTGAGGTAAATGTCCTTGGTAGAAACAAAGTCCCCGAGGGACTGTGTCACGCACTGGGCTTCCTACGAAGACTCTACCTGAGTAGGCTGCGCAACCGCGTCATTAGAGTCATCACTGTTGCACTTTTGGTGCACAATGTAACCGGATTCAATCGTTATATCCAATATCGTGGCACTGGAGCATTGTAATAAGCGGTGCCATAGCTGTTCATCGTTATATCCGATGTATTGTTATAAACGGTATCGTTACAAGTGGGCTCGACTGTATTTGCGAAATGATGTACTGAAACTCCTACGGGAGGGAACTCCGTAACAAATTTGCACAGCTTCATTTAAAATCTGCTTGTATGTCAGATGTGTTGCCATTGTTTTTCCGCACTTTGTCCCTTATCCTGCTAATATACCATGAAATATGTCGGAATCCCGATAATTTATGATAAAAAGAATAAAACACTGATCATGCACCCGCACCAGGCAACGTACCTGGGTCTTTGAGCTCAAATGGTGCAATTTGGATGTAAGTAACTGCTTTGAGCACCATGTGATGCACCATAACTGCAGCATTTTAGCTCAAAACACCCAGTCACATGTATGCAGGGGTGTGATCAGTCTTGTGTGCTTTTCATCTAAAATGTAATGCAATGCGAGGTCCCAATGTTGTCATCGAGTCGCTATAGAGGGAACCAAAACACCACACAGGCTGGCCCATTAGATGTGAGGGCAGGGCTGTGGAGATACCATATGTAGCAGAGATTTACCATAAATGTCTGAAACGTGCTTAGAATTATGTGCCACTAAATGCGCTGAGCGTCATCAGAAATGAAAGATGCTGCAAATGTGGAACTCACCGGCGGCGCAGGATTAGGGACAGGCAACGGTGGGTACAACGTGCCGCCGGGGTTCTCGACGACGACGTAGCCGCCTTGCTCGCTCTCCCGAAACGCCGATGGCTGCTCTGCGGGTGGACGCCTCCGGCCAAATATCGAGCTGAACATGGTTTCTCACTGTAACAGGCGGGGTAAAAGACAAAATCAGGTTGCACTAGTCGGCTTCGCAAGATTTACTAAAGGCACAAGATATTGTTGTGGAGCAGGAAAAAGGCCTAGTATTTATGAGTTATGTGCAGAGAGTAATCTATTTACAAATAATTTTCCAAGAAAGTTCCAGGCAGGGACAGTGAGATCCTTCGGACAGTGCACATGCTAGTGGTATAGTGGTGACCCATAAACAGCCGCATACCCACTCAGGAGGATTGGCCAAGAATTTTTTTTTCATTAAAAAGATTGATTGTAGGGTTTAACGTGCCGACGCAATGCAGGCGATGAGATTCGCCGTAGTGGATGGCTTCGGATTAATTTTGACCACCTGGGGATCTTTAGCGCACTGTGGAAATCTCGTGCCCATGGGTGTTTTTGCTTTTCGCCTCCATCAGAAAAGCGGCCGCCGCAGCCGGGAATCAAACCCACATTCTCGCGGTCAGCAGCACAATGCCTTAGCCACAGATAAGGCGAAACAGTACTGCCGAAGAAAGGATTTAGTAAATGGACTCAAGAGAGAAAGAGAAAAAGGAAAGAGGAACGAGAAAGCAACACAAAAGTCAGCCTGATCGGAATCATCTTAGCATTGCAGACGAGACTGCCAGAGCATCTTCATCTTCTTCAACGGCTGGCTCGGGCTGTACAGTCCAGCACAACCGTGACACACACCCACTTTGCGGGAATTGCACCCTTCGCATAAGGTCCCTCGACACGGAGCATTGGCCCCATTCCTCTGGTAACTGGTGCCCCGTAGCAATGTTTGTTCGTCGTTTTAAAGGAGCCATGAAGAGAAAATACAACTTTGTTTAATTTTAAAGAACTAGAATTCAGTATCTCATTCAGCTCCATTACAGCCACAAAAGATGTTTTTTTAACAAAAAAAAAGCAAGAATTATTTAAAAACTTTCAAATTTTGTGCCACAGTGACGTGTTATGAGCAAGAATGACGTTACGGGCCAACAATAAAACATAATTTTCAGTGCGTTAACTGCAGTTAGCATTCCCAAATGGAACTAGAGGCCCCATTACAGACGTCCAGTCATGTGTCGTCGCGACAGGTCAGTTAGGCGGCCGCCAATCGCACAAACAAGGTTCCGTGACTGCGGGAAATTGGCTGGGTCGCGACTGCTTCACACCTCCGTTATTTGTTTGAAGATGGCGATGATATTGGTATCATTGTTATCGGGACTAAGCAGTCTTTCTAATAAACCCAACTTGTATTTTGTCTTCATGGCTCCTTTAAAGGGGCCATGAAGACACAATACAAGTTTTGTTTGTTAAAAATTCTGCTTGTCCCAAAAACAACGATACCAATATTACTGCAAACTTCAAATAAATTGCCAAGATATTATAACAAAAACACACGAAACAATGGTGAGGTCCCATCTGCTTTCCGTAGGTTTCTCTGTCATGTCTGAGAATCTTGCTTGTGCGATTGGTGGATGCCAACCAAAGCCATTGCCAAGAAAGGGACTGGGCGATTGTACTGCGGCCTCTATTTCTGTTTGATCTGGCTGGCCCGTAGTACGTCCCTCCTGCCCATATTATGTCACTGTAGCGCAAAACGCGAGTTTTTCAGTATTTCCCGTAATTTTTCGGTTAAAAAGCGTCTTTTGCGGTTGGGATTGGGGCTGAGTGACTTATCAAAGGCGTTTAGCATTTGCGGACGAAGGAAGTCTCCCACTGACCTCCAACTGCTCCTGTTCTGCGCCACTTGAGTCCACAGTTTACCCCCGAAGTTCTGTACTTCATCCCTCCATCGTGTTATTGGCCTTCCCCTTCTTCTGGACCAATCTCTTGGTATCCCCTCTCTTACCCTAATTGTCTACCGGTTGTCGATTCGTCCCAATACACGGCCAGCCCAAGTCCATTTCTTTTTCTCTATTTGAACTATGATATCCTCTACTCTAGCTTGCTCTCTGATCCAGCTGGCTCCTTTCCTGTCCCTGAGTGTTACTCTTGACATTATTTGTTCCATGGCCCGCTCAGCTGACCTAAGTTCGCGCTCTAGCTGTTTAGTAAGGCGCGAAGTTTCGGCTCCGTATGTCGTCGCCAGCAGTATGCACTGGTTGTAGCTTTTTTTTCTGAGAGAGATAGAGGTTTGGGTCAGCGCTTGGTTCACCATATCTGTCCGAGGTAGTTATATTCTTTTAGTTCTTACAGCGTTTCGTTTCCTAAGCTGAAGAGAGCGTTTTTCGCATGATTATTCCTGACTACTTTACATCGTGCTTTGTGATTGTAGTTCCTCAAGCAAGTTGTTTAGGTGTTCTGCAGTGTTCTGCAAAAAGGACGTTCCTTTAGACACAGCGATATTACCCCAGTCCGGGTACACCCGACGTATCTAGCCTAAACGTATTTTCGGAACTGTTATCTACCGATACAGCAAATCTTGTTGCACTGACGTGTGTCCGAAGTGTCACAGCGCGTCGATCCAGTCGACCTGAACGAGATCACAGCGACGTTTCCGCTTGATAGCGACGAGATCAGAGCAGAAAGACTGCCTAAAGACTAAATAAAGAGTAGCTTACTCAATAAATTTAAGTATAGTACTGCTCAGCTGCCTACTTGCAACGGCACGCGGTGTCATTCGCGAACGATTCTTGCACTCGGCAGTTGCTGGATGAAAACAAATTCTGCGGAAATGATCGGAGGCCGATGTTTAGTGGCACATACATTGTTGCCGCTGAATCGTTTAACAAGGCACTTGCAAAGCAATACAACGTTCAACACCCTACGAGTAAAGAGTTGCCCTATTTGAATTGTATTCGGCTTATAAATGAAGTCCATTCGCCGAAAACATTAGGCGGCCGTTGGTCCCAATTTTGTCTGTACTGCAAGATTCTTACCTCGTACTGCGGAGAGCGGACTTTCGCGCACTTTTACTCCACAAGCGTTCCTAATAGCCACAGAATGGTTGTCACGCGCGGTTACACCACAGAATACACAGTATCACACAGATACACCGCGATCTCCAACACAAGACAGTCTTCAGTTTCACCAGCTGGGTTGGATGACTCACATGCTAGACGCGGAACGGAAGCACGGAAGCATAAAGTGATGGGAAGTAGCATGGAGGTAGCGCCAGTAGCGCGCTCATGTGACGTATAAAGCAGTTGCGTGGCCTGAAGCTACGTTTTTACAAGCGCCACGATAATACACATAATTTATAATACAAAGTTTCAGCGCAAACTGAAAAAAGATTTAAATGTTTGATCCGATCACAACAAGTCTTTTTGAAAAGTGAACTTTGAATGTCGGACAAAATTGCACTCACGGTTGCAATCGGCTGCGCGCGGGCTTTGACTACTGCTATGAACGCCATCAAGCGAAGGCGATAGCGCGGGCACAGTGGGCACAGTGTCCAGTTTTTCTGTTCTGTGGTTTTTCCCGTTGGACGTGATGAAGTGTTGTGTTCCGCAGTGCAAGAATCGAAATGACGGACCAAAACTTCCGGGTCTGACAATGCATCGGTGGGCATAGTCGACTTTCGTTTTCCGTTTAAAAGCTTGATCTACGTAGTACCTGCGCCTGCAATCGGGTGCGCGTGTAAGTAATTAATTTGCGCTTTGATATTACATCATCATGCTTAGGTTTCCAAGGGATCCAGTCCTGAAAGAAAGCTGGCTTCGAGGAATCTGCCGTGAAGCGTGGTCGCCTAGCAAGAGCAGCATCGTGTGCAGTTTCCATTTCAAGCACAGCGATTTCATGGCCGGCGTAAGAGGAGAGAGTCGCCTGAGGCCCAAGGCTGTACCGTCGCTTAATGTGGATACCGAGGTTCGTATCTTGTGCGCGATGCCTCAATCCTTTGCCTCCTGCTAAGACAGCTAGCTTCTCGGCGCTACTTATCTAGTTGGATGCGTTGAAACGTTACTTTCGGACGTCCCTCCCCCATAGCTCGAGTTCCCAGTTAATGAAGGGACACGAAGGTGCAGGAACAAGTGTAAATTACTACAGCGGCATGGAGCAGCAATTGCTTATTGACCTTCCGGCGGGGTCGATCTCCGGTGGTGTCTCACGCGATTGGCGTGGAGCGAAAACGTCACCCGGCCGGTCTGGTAGTTCCCGCGAAGGAGGCTTCAAACTGGTTCAAATCCGGCGCGGTTGGAAGCACACCGAAAAGCAAGACGGCTGAGCCAGTTTTTACTATGGGCTGAGCTTATGCCGCCTGTTTTTGCGATTTTAGCGTTGCCGACAGTTTCAGACGCGTAAGCGACCGTCAGCAACGAGGTAAGACATATACAGGCGCCAACTTCCAACTGTTTATTTGAAGCAAACCACGCGAAATGTATACGTCTTATCTAAGCAGAAACAACAACAACAAACAAAAAAAAAATCAACCTAGGTATAATCATGTTAACAAGTGTAAAAGGTGGTGACAATGGCTAAAATGGATAAGTACAACACTGCTGAAAGAATGACAACAAATCTACGTCAGCCTCAAGAGTAATCAAGATGGTCCAAAAGCGCGTGCGTGCAATCCAGGCGCAGACCAAACCGAAAAGAGGGAAGGACAGCTGCGCGTGCTAAACTACACGCTGTGGTTTAAAAATGACATTTCTTTTTCACTTAACGCTAGTGACGGCGTGCTAACACACTTGCCGCCGGCTCTTTTGATAAAAACCGCCTCGATCACCTCCCTCTCCGTTTTGTTTCTTGCTCTCCTCAGAAAGGTCGTCTTATCCAGGAGTGGCTCACACCCACAGCGCTTGCAGTGGTCTACAAGGTGCCCTCCCAAGTTGCTGCTGACGGCCAACCAGTGTTCTCTGGCACGTTCGTTGAAGCAACGTCCAGTCTGACCGATATACACCCTTTTGCATTTCAAGGGGATGCTGTAAATGACGTTGCTAACACACTCGGTGTATAGCGTGGCGTGCTTTTTTGAGCATGACTCCGGTATCTTATTGGCCATCATAGGGAAAACTTTAGCCAGTTTGCACGGGGCGGAACACACAACGCGCACTTTATACCTGGACGCGACCTTCTTGACGTTGTGCGAAAGCCTGTGGATGTACGGTATTACGTGCGTTTTCATTTTTTCTTTCTCTTCCTGCACTTTTTTACCGTGTTTCATCTTCTGGAGGATGCTTTCACACACACTTGTGATAACGGTGGGAGGAAATCGGGCGGCTTCCAAGCGGCTGATCTGATTGTTAAAACTTGCAGTCAGATTGTGCTCGCAAGATTTCGTTAACGCCGAATTAAGACATGTAGTGGCTATTCCCCTCTTTATCAGCTTGGAATGCGCGCTGTCGTAAGGCAGAAGGCTTTTTTTCGTTCTTGGGTAGTACATCCAGCACGTGTGATCCTTTGCGAAAGTGAGTTTGAGGTCCAAAAATTGTATTGTATTCCCCTGAGGCATTTCTCTGGTGAAGTCTAGCCCGCCAGATTCAGATACAAAGGCGTTAGTCACATCCTCCACAGCAACGTCAAGGTTAGAATCAGTCAAATTTAAAAGCACGAGGTAGTCGTCCACATATCTAAAAATTCTAACCACATTAAAATTACAAATGGCGATTTTTGCGTCAATGCGCTTGTCAATATACGCTGGGTAAATGTCACACAAAACCGGGGCAACAGACGAACCAATGCAAATACCATCTTTTTGAACATAGAATGAATCATTAAAACACACAATGGTGGACTTGAGGTACACTTCTAAAATCTCTAAAAACTGCTCGGTGCTCATGCCAGCACTGTTCTGGAATTCAACTTCACCCGACGCCTCTATTGTTTCACGCACTGCTCTAAACAAGCCCTGCTGGGGTACAGAATAAAAGAGATTTTGCACATCAATTGAAAAACCATTATTTACAGACGCCAACTCGCCTTCCGCAAGAGCTTGCACAAGTTCGGTAGAGCTACGCACCAAGAAAGGGTCCTGCAGGGTAAGCTTGGTGAGAATGCGCTGAAGATACGTGCTGACCTTATTTTGCCAGGTTCCTCTCTCAGATATAATCACTCTCAGTGGGCACTCTGGCTTGTGAGTCTTGCCCGTAAAGAAAACATCCAGGTAGCTCTTCTTAAGCTTGGTGACGGCCTTTTGGAGTTGCTCTAAAGTGCACTACCGTTTACGTCGCTCTTCGTCCCAGCAGAACACCCTTGTGGGACGACATCTTTGTCCAGTGACTGTACTCAGCGTTCCAATATACCTTCTTTAAAAACAGCTGTACTGCGCGCAGCGCTCCGTGGCACCTCATAACTGAACAAAGTAAGAAAATAAATGCGCTTAAACACGTTCAACTAGCACTAAAAGCGAGGGCACTGCCCATGGAAATACATAAACAGAAAAGGTTTTGTTATATCTAAGCAATTTCATTTTGCTCTAGCAGCAATTGAAAGTTATGAGATTGTCCCCTAAGGCGTTTGCACAATGGTGACACGCACTTCCGGGATGAGGGCCGCTTCCTATTGGCTGGCTTCGCCTTGACGTTCTACCCACGATTTCCGAGGGCGGGGCGGTGGCGATTTTTCACGTCATTTTGACGTCGCGATTGTCCGAAGCGCTTCAGATCAGCAGAATTCGGCCCCCGGTGTCGCAGCCCCGCGCGCCTTCCCACACTAGTTTGTGACGTCACAAATTGGCAATGGTGAAATGGGATTGGTAGAGCCATGGAGGAAGAAAAAAGATGGCGCCACGGAGGAACGCGACGCCTAGGCATAAAAAGTAGAATCTAAGCAGGGTTGCCAGGTCCTCAGAAGTTCAAGTCGCCGGGAAATTGCCAAGCGTAGCCAAAAAATGTCTCCACCTTAAAGTTAATGTTTGAAAAGGAGCCACAAAAGTCGCCATTTTAGCAAGGCGATGTTTGTAAGTACTTTTTAAATACCTTCCGGGAAAAAATGCCGGAATTTCGAGAAGTAGAAGGCTGCATTACAAATTTTATTCGTTCGCTTTGGTGCGAGAAAGTGACAGCAGTTGACCCCTGTCTTCAAAAAAGCTAAAATATGCAAGTTTATAAACTTGCATGTTTTAGCTTTTTTGAATAATTTACCTATAGGTAAATTATTCAAATAATATGAACGATCTAGAACGGGCGTTCTCTGCAAACCATGTTTTACCAGTTTCCCTGCCTCTTTACATTCCCGTGCCTATTACACACAGTCATACACACTTCCTACCTCTCTGCATGAAATCTCAAGCTCCTGTTAACTACTGAAGCATTATACTTTAAACCGACGGCGTTGCTTGAAGGCCTTGACGCTATTCGTACAGCATCATGTGCAGGATATTAAAATGAGCAAGGCAAATTTCGATTTGTGCGGGTAGATATCACTGTACGGTGGTGTGTTTGAGTGACTAATACGTTGGGACCTATTCTAGACTTTGCCGGATAACCCTCATTGTCTAAACGTTTGTTCTGTTCAGTTTGTCTCAACAGCCGAAATGCACTGAAAGGTGATCGAAGGCCCTTTTGGTGGAAGCAGGGCATCAGAAGGGGCCAAAATGTATTAAATCACCGATGTTCAATATATATATATATATATATATATATATATATGGTGAGCTTTATAAGGCGGGGTATAACTTTGAGACTATGGATTGTGGAAAAAAACCTTGCCTTATACTCTAATAAATACGGTATACAACAATTAATCAGTGCTCTGTCCCAACCGCAGGTGGCCCCCACAGAGAGTGCCGCCACCACAGGCGGTGAATGTGGCCCCACTGAAGTGCTGCTGTACGAAGTGGTACAGGTAGGCTTAATGTGCTCAGCCGCCTCCAGCCAAAAGCTGTTCATGCTGTCACGTCCCTTTCGCAGCTACAGCGAAGTGGCCCTCACATTTCCCACCTGCAGGTAGCTTCGCTGCAAGACGTGACGCAGGAGGAAGAATGCGTGGAGGTGTTTTATGTTCCTGCTGCCCCACCTACAGATTCGTCTACCCAATCGCCAGAAGCGTCGGCCCAACCTACAGATTCGTCTACCCAATCGCCAGAAGCGTCGGGAGATCTCGTGCTCTGTATATCACCATCACCGGTGACTCAATTTTTACATCCTTGCATTTTTACATTTTTCTCCGGCTTTGGACCCATTGCAGTGCCGCACTGGCTAAGGAGTTGTGTTGCTGAGCACGAGGATGTGGGCTTGATCATGGGCGGATCCAGGTTTTTTCTGAGGGGGGAGTCCACTTCTACCAGTGATGATGATGATGATGATAAAAAGGAGGATGAGGGTAGTAGTCTTTTTTTTATTCACTGAAATATTTCAAACCACAAATACAAGAAATAGAAAAAAATATTCAACTAGACTTTTTCTATGACCTGAGGGGTCATCTTCTAGGTGGTACAAATTCCCAAATTGAGGGGGGGGGGGTCAAGACATCCGGACCCCCCCTCTGGATCCGCCAATGGGCTTGATTCCCGGCCGCCGTGGCCGCCTTTCTGGTCGAGGCGAAAAGCAAAAACGCCCGTGTGTACGAGATTTCGACGCGCGTTAAAGATGCCCAGGTGGTCAAAATTACTCCGGAGCCCTCCACTGTGGCATGCCTCGTTGCCTGCGTTGTGTCGGCGCGTTAAAGCTGATAATCAATCAATCAATCAAATCAAGTTGTGTTGCTGAGCCCAAGGATGTGGGTTTCATCACGGCCGCGATGGCTGCTTTTCGAATGGAGGTGGGAAGCGAAAAGGCCTGTGTGTCGAGGTTTCAGCGCACGTTAGACATCCCCAGGTGGTAAAAGCTAATTTGGAGCCCTCCATTGTATACGGAGCGCTCCAAATGAGGCCTAATAGCCCAGATGTACCTTTGGCACGTTAGACCACCAAAAATTTAAAGTTCTCTAGTTTTGTACAAGACATGTCAAGGACTTGATGAAGGAATGAACCACGAACATTTAGGGGCAAAGAACGGACTCCGCAAACTGAAGATAGATGTGGCTGGAAATCTTTGGGAGGGGCCTTCCTCCTGTAGTGTACACAACCAGGATAATGATGATGAGCTATTAAGTGTGAGAAGTCGCATTCGAAGTATGCATAGTAGTAATAAGTGTCATAAATGGGCCAGCTTTTCACTTGTATGAGGTGAAGCACCTTGTCATGTAGCACCCCCTCACTGTTATTTGTGGCAGTTATTGAGGCAGTTCACAATTATAAATTTTGACATCACAATTGTCACCACCAGCCTATCTATGTCCACTGCAGTACAAAGGGCTCTCCCATAGTCCTCTGACAGCTCCCACCCTGCGCTATCAAAATCCATTGTTTACCGCTGAATTTTTCGCCATGTCACTCAAATATTTTGTACTATTCCCTCGCTTGTAACCCCATTCCTGGGTGAACCTTGACATAATTTCATATTGCACAGTGCGTCCGGCTGGAAAAAATATTGGTGCACTAGGCAACAGCTTTTTCTTCTTTTAAAAAAAATCCAGGGCCATCTCCACTAATGTGAAACCTTGCAGTGTATAAGTGTTAATAAAGGCATGTTTAGGGGCTAGTTGGTAAGTCTTGAATTCAGGGCCATGGACGAGGGACAGGGACAGTGAAAAATAGCGCCCACTAAAAATGTTGAAAAGTCCTGCACATGAGCGCACGCGCACGAAGGGGGCGAAGCAGTTGCTAGCACCATCGTATGGTTTTGTCTTTTCAATGTCCCTGTGTCCAAATATGCAGGGCACGTTATTATGAATTCAATGTATAAGTGTATTCTTGACGCCTTGACGTTTTTGCCCACGGAGATGAAACCATTGGGGGGTAGAGGTATACAGCTTTGCTGAAAAAGACTCTTGTCTTTGAAGCTTGAAGCTCTCTAGCGCAAGGTGTGAACGAGTGCCCCACGTTTTTTTTTTAATACACGTTACGAAGCGCTCCAGCTTGAGGCGTAAACGAGTGTCCCGGTGTTTTTGGAGCACGCGTTGCATTCCAGCGCGAGGTGCGAACGCGTTTCCCAGTGTTTTAGTTCTGCGACTACATCATAAGACAATGACGATTACAATGACGACGGCAGGGATGCCAGCAGCCCCCGTCCTCTAAGGGGTTTTGCTCCCTAAAAGCGGCCATATACTGACCAAGGTCACGAATAATACGTTACGGCACGGCATACAGTTAAACCTGTGTATGACGGAGTTGACAGAAATTAGCAATTTTTCATTACATGCAGGTTTTGAGTTGAGGCTCGCGTGAAAGAACCATAAACGAAACCAAATCGCGAGACGTCAGTGATGGTGAACTTACCCTGGAAGGATTTATTTCACGGTGATAAACTTCATGATTTGCACCACCTGCTTTCCATGAACTTAGTCACTACACGGCACTCACAAGAAGTGGTCACTTACCCTGTATTACACTAGCTTACTCCTTTGCCTTCTGACAGTGTTCGATGCCTTACAAGGACCAACTTTATGCTGAAGCGGTGCCTTTTCGGGGACTGGATGCTCTTTACCACACTCAAAATTTGTGCGAGGGTGCTAGTTTGGATGCTGCACTGGGCCACGACGTTCTTCTTTCTCGCCAGCCAAGTCGGCATTTAAAATTGCCAGCTCGCCTTGAAAGGCAAAAATTTTTGTTCTCTTGCAGCAGAATCGGCACCACAGATAGCAGTGGAGACGCGCGACTTCACACCGACGGGCAGGTTTAGCACCAAACCAACATCGCACACCCACACTGGAAATGCACGGGAGCTTGCGGTGCGGGCAAAGTTCGCTAAATTAGATCGTTTCTTTGGCCGATTTTTTTTTTTTTAGAAAAAGTGCGAAAAACAGTGGATCGACATCAGCGTAGCGAATTTTCCACATCGAGGTTAACCGCGGCAACGCCTTCGTTACATAGAGGTCACAAACACATGGGTTTCAATGGGGAATTGCAAAACTTCGTTAAATCCAGGAATTCATTGCATAAAGGTTTGTTACATCCAGGTTTAACTGTATTTCAAAACCACAGTGGCAAGCAATTAAAATGAATGTGCGACCGAGATTCACTGTGCAGTCCTTGCTGTAAGCCGTGTTACATTACAGGAACTGAATGCCAAGCTTATTGCCCTTCTCTGCATAGCCAACATAGTGAGTGTAATGGAGGCAGTTAGAGTGATGAGCACATTTTGCTTGTGAACGTGATCAGCATTGTGCACTGAGAGTGTGAATTCAGGTGTTGAACTTCGTTAGAAGAGGCATGGATGTAAGAGACAATCGGGTGTAAGAGAGACTATTCACCCACATAAATGGCCGCCCCATCCTTCCCATTAAACTGACCTCTTTTATAACAGACATCGGATGTAGAAGATGGTTGGTTGCAAAGGGCAAGTTATCCTTGAATTTCGGTCAACAATCTCGCCTGTAACAGGCATTTTAACTTTAGATGCGGTGTCACCAGTCACTAACTGCACTTGCGTCCTTGTGGAATCAAAGGGAGACTGACAGACGTGCACAGTTGAGTAAACGCACTTATGCATACGCACAGTGGTTCAGTCAGCTACGGAACGACGAGGACAGGCCCAGCAAATGAACTGCAGGTACAGAAGTGGTTAAAGCTTACCGCCATGCAAGCGTGATGAATAGCCAGAGCACACAGCGGAAGAAGCTTCCCGCTCTGGCTATTCATCAGGCTCGTGAACTCAACGTCTGCGATTCTTCCACGGGCAGTGAAAAAAAGAGAAAGCTTAAAGAAGCTGTTGTGAAAAACAGTTGTAATACACGCCATGAAGTCAAACAAAGATTCAGGACTTATTTTATACAATTCTGGGGTAACACATCAATTATAATAAAGTTTTTCAACATTGATGTAGCAACTTTTGTGCTTATTTTAATCGGACGGTGCCCTCACTGATCAGTTAGTGAAAACATAGTGCCCTGCTTATAAGAGACCTCTCATATAAGAAACAGAAACTGTCCCTCGGTACGTGTCTCTTAAAGGGGGTTCAACTGTATATAGCAGTCATCACATGACACTGAATGTTGGCAGTATTGAACCGACCACCTTTTCTGTGCCTTCAATATTCTCTGCCGCCATGCAAATACCTGTAACACTGTAGAAGACTGGGTTTTTTGCCTTTAGCTGTTGCAGCTCAGAAGTTTGCTCCCACAATTACTGCTGTTAATGGAAGTTTTATCTTGTGCACTTTGCATAAAGTCAATTTCTGAAAGATCGTTTCTTGTGTGCCCCCGTCCAGTCACCAAGTCCTGAGAAAAAATGGTGAATCCAGGGAAGGCTTCTCCAGGGCCTTCAGCACACACGAAGACTCTGATGCTGCAACACCACAAGCCATGGCAGGGTGAGAAGTCACACGGTTTGTAATTCGAAGGGCACTTGTGTGCGTTAAAATAATGCTAGTGATGTTAGCCTTCAAAGTCCGCGATTCCCTTTTCATGATTTTTCTTGGTTGCGAATCAAAGTGTATATTTAGCAGTTTGCAGTAGTCAGCAAGAAAAAGCCTGTGAAAAATCATAAGGCATTTAAAATGTTCTTCACAATTTTTCCATCAAAAGCATACTAAAGCATCCTCGGGCTGGTATGCGTGTACTCACACTTCAGTGGTCCCGTTGGATGGGATCTTTTCTGCTTTTTCTCAGTTCCGCGCGCACTCAAAACACAAAAGAAACGGCAAAATCTTCTTCCCTTTTGTGCACAGTTGCTGGTTCATACTGCGACTGTGACGACACGGAGGCGACTGCTGTGGACGAATTTGTTAAAGAGCGTCTACCCAAAAAACCATGACAGCCGATCGGGCAGCTCAACCACTTCTGTAAGTTCATTCCCATTCCCCTTTCAGGGCTTCTAACAGCATAGGCCATGACTGTTATAAGATTGAGGACAACATTGCTGACTGAACCACTCTTTAGCACACGGAACGTTTTTGGCCGGGGGTCTGAAGTTCACATGACATTTGCGCGCTCAGCGGCTGCTGATTGTGCAGGTGTCTGTCGCACACATCGTGTAATATTTGGCTGTATTCCTCCACAATGGCAAAAAAACGTCGCGCAGTGGTCACTGGTTCACAGTAATGCATTTGAAGTTAAGTGTGCGTTAGTGTTGCAGGGTCCCTTTAAGCGGAATATTGATTAAACTGGTATTTAACAAAAGGCTAACAGGCCTTATAACAATCTTGACAGCTAACAAAGCTTCATGTCGGTTAGGTTAAAAAGGACCAAATATCTAATTCATTTTATTTGAAAGATAAGGTATTTTATTTGCCCAATGTAGGTGGGGAATAGTGTCCTTTTTGTTACGATTGTGATACACATTCAACAAAAAAGAAAGGGCAGAAAATATATAAGCAAGGTTCTGGTATCTCTTGGTGGTGAACGCGCCAGTACGCTATAATTTAATTGCAGTGGTCAAGGTTAGCGTGAGCAATAATTCTAGCGACGGTTAACTAAAGCTTACTTTTAACAAAAAGGAAGGGCAGAAAATATATCCCACCAATATCTCTTGGCGGTGACAGCTAACAAATTATTCTTTATGAATAGGTAGGACCAAATAAATCGAAAGTAGGTGGTAATCGTCATTGGTAGTATTTATGTGCTTTTGTAGGATTTTTCACAAATATAAAAATTTTCTGTTTTTTTAATATCTGTTTTTTTCATAAATTGTTTAAAGTTTGCTTTGCAATTGCGCCACTGTCCTTGGGGAACAGCAGCATTTTTAATTTTTGTTTGTGTTTTGATTTGACTAAGGCTTTTTGAACTGGGCGACTGGCATCTTTTTCTAGCGACGATTGCGATTTCAACAAAAAGGAAAGGGCAGAAAATATATCGCACATATCTCTTGGCGGTGGCTTTATTGCGAACCGGAACAAAATGATTTCGCCTTGAAACCAGAACCGTAACCGAACTGGTATTTTTTTTTTTCGGTTCGATACACTGGTATAGTAGATATATATATATATCTATGTATAATATATTATTATATATATATTATATATATATTATATATATATATAAAGATATATGTAGTAGCATGTATATGTGCATTTTTTTAACTCTCCAACTGCAACCTTGCCGTATAAATGCGTGACCCCGCCTTATAATCCGAATAAATACAGTAGCTTTATTGATGGTAGTAGATTTTTCATGAGGCAGCTTTAGTCTCTTGTGGTGAACTCAACCACGAGTGTTTCAGTGTATTTGTTTAATTATGGTACGACTATTTATGCTCACAGGCAATATGGTTAATACAACTCCCTGTGAAAAATAAATGTAAATGGTAGTTCTGCGAACTTTTTTGTAAGCTGTAGGAAAAATAAAATGAAGGAAGCTCACACTAACACGTAAGACTTGAACGAACCAAAGCTGCACACAACCTTCATGGACATCACGAAGGTTTAAGTCCAGGATTGCTTGCCGATTTGGTTCCTCACTGGCCAAAACGTACCTTTACTCCATCATTGTTGCTATAAGTGTGAGCTTCTTTCATTTTTATGGAAGGATAATCATTGGACATCACCTTGGAGAGGCGTACGCTATGATGCGTCTGTCTCGTTCCGAGCAAACTGTTGCCACAATTACGGCTGAACGCTGGAGGATTTTTTTTGCCAATCTTGGCCAGAACTCCATAAATGGGCATGCTTGGCTTGGACAAACGTGCGCCGGGGAGGCTGGGCGGTCATCGCGATGCACGCCCATCACGAGCGCTCGGCATTTTCTTGGTATTTTTAAACTGCGGACACGAAAACTTACAATTTTGCTGAACAGCTTCTTTCGCTCTTAAAAAAAAAACTTGGTGTATGGAAACAATGCGAAGGCACGAAAAATTGGCCTGATTTAAACCCCTCTCGGACCATACCATATTTGTGGCGCTATAACCCGCACCAAAAATGCGGAAATGTTCAAGGGTGAAGTAGAGGTGCGGATCATATTGCGATGCATTTCATTTGGTGCCAGCTTCACCGCAATATACGTTGGGCCGTAATGCCCCTCCATCAGTAATAGCGACTAAGCCACTGTTATCCCATTGACAGTGCTTATTTTGCACACATACAGCTCAACAGATATACCAACTGAAAAAAATTGTATGTGGCAGGTCATCTAGTTGCGTAGTCAGCTAGGTAAGCTCTTTTGCATAAACAATGTGTAAGTGTTGCTTGAGTTAGTAGCTTTCATCCATTCTTTTATGCTATAAAATACGCGGGCAGATACTGCGGGGATATATATATTTTTTATTCGTCGGCGGAAAGTGGGGGTGCGGGTTATATGCAGGGGCGGGTTATACACGCGAAAATACGGTACCCTCACGGTGCGATGGCCCCCGCTTTCCAACCCTTTGTTGGCACAATCTTGTTCCCTGTACAAAACCGATGCGTGTATTTTATTTTCGAAACGCACTTGAAACCTGCCACAAGAATCTGAAATGGGATTTAAATTTAGCAGTACGGTCGGCATTCTTGTGGTGTCAGGTGTCCTATAAAGCAGGAAACATCACAAATATAAAGATTACTCTTTGCGCATTGTTTTGATTAGAAAACTGGGGACTGTGTCAGTACATAGCTAGGCTTTACCAGGGCAGCTTGAGTGCAACTGCGTTTAAGACGATGCGAAAAGAGAAAGCACAAGGGCGGAGTTGTCCCAGTGTGGCCAATGTAATAAGAGGCACTCCCCCCCCCAAAAAAAACGCCTCCCTCTTATTTAGTAAGGTGTGGATTTGGGCTAGTTGGTGACCGGTCATGGTTTTCTTTAGCTAATAGTGCAAAAAGTGGACAAACAGCCCGATTGATTCTCCCCTCTCTCTCCCGTATGTCTGCTTGTGGATTGCCACGGTTCGTTCTGCCGCACGTCAGCAGTGCAGTGCGGAAAAGCCTGTCACCAGTAACAGGGAACGCCGGTGCAGCTTTGTGGTGATTGATCGTACATCCGTGGTGATTGATTCATAGATACAGGGCCCAACTAGTTCTGAATCATTGAAAAAAAAAATATATTTTTAGAGGGAGGGGCCTTACCGTTTTCAACCGAGCACAATTTCATGTATCCACAACCCTTTGTGTTTTTGAACTTCGAAATACATTGAAAATTTAATCTAATTTTCTAATTGGTGCTATTTGCTTCCATATTTGGAAGTTCAATGATCACACAGCATTAGTTGTAATTATTGTTGGAATACCGTTGGAAACATTTACGCATGAACAAAATTATCCCTTCATTGTCTGTCCATTTCTTATCTGAAAGGCGAGTGTGGAAAAAAAATGTACTTTTATCTGCGCCATTTTTTTATTTCGAGATAGCAACTGAATAGATCAGCTCACAAAGCTTGGTGGTTCTTTTTTTTTTTCGCAGTAAGGCCTTGAATATAGACTCCGCTGTGAGTACCGTTAAAGTAGGCTGTACCTATTTTTGCCTTTGGGACCAAATTTGGCGAACCTGCAAAGTGCTTGATCTGATGATAGGGTGACTGTGTGCCCTCTGCTTCTTTCAACACGATTTCACAGTCGCCTGAAAGGGAAGAGACGCCGGAGAAAGCGTTTCTCCGTAGCGAAGTCACCCGCTACTCCATCCTGTACAGAGGGGCCAAAAAGAAGATCAAGACTCTGCAGCAGTGCCGTCGTCGCCTCACTTCAAGAGTCGCTCACCTGCAAGATGAAGTCAAGGAGTTGAAAGCGCGAGTCTTGGATGCAGAACTGAAAGCCAGCTGATGAGATGGACAAGTTTGTACAGCACTGAGGTTCTTCCTCGTGTTTAAGACTGAGGGAAGAGTTGTGTTACAAATTTACAAGGTTAGGAGAGCTGTCAACCATGCATTAACTGGCATCATCATGTCATCGTGTTACCAATTGTCATCATGTTGCCAAAGGCTGAAGGAAGAGTTGTGTTGGAAATTTATGTTTCATATTGGAGATCTGTTAGACAACAAGGTTTGGAGAGGCTGTCATTCATGAAGTAAGTGGCATTATCATATCATTTCGTTATCAATCATCAGCATGTCGTCTTGATGCCATCATCATTATTGTGCGCCTTGAAGAGTTAGATACACGCTCACTCGGAGAGCTTGTGACGTGATCACGGAATCTCATTATAATAAGAAGAAACAGTGGCCTGCTGATGTGTGTATACAACATTGTTTGCCTTTAACATTGATATTTCTTGTCACATTTTCGTCACATTTATTGTGCTTTTTTTTCTCACACTCTGTTCGTCCCCTCAGTGTATTGGTATAAAAGAGCTTGCTTGTGGGCTAGTTGGTATGTGGCCAATTTGGTAGCATCAAAGATGAGCTGGGGCCACTGAGAATCATTTTACTGTGCAGCACTCAAGCGTCCACTACTGTGGTTTGTTCCCCGCCCTTGTAAGGGAACACCCAATACAGAAGGAAAATGGAAGAGGAAAGTGTGGCAAAGGTGTGAGGGTGAGGGCGGTGTGCCGAGGCGGCGCGACACAATGCTCGGTGGCGATCGCGCTACGAGATAATTGAGTGAGTGAGTGAGGAGAGGTGAGAGCGAAGATGCCATTGAATATGAGCCTGCAGGAAAGCGAAGATGAAAGTATGGCAAAAGTGTGAGGGGGAGGGTAGTAGTATGCCAAGGCCATGCCACATAAGCCCAGCACGTGCTGCGTGATGCATATACCTTATCCGAACATCGTGACATTTGCACGAGAGGTTCAAACACAATTTGCAACAACATGCTCGGTGGCGGCGATGCGCTACGAGAGAACGGCAGAGTAGCACGTGCTGCCGTGCGTTCACTGATCACGCGATCACTTCCTGAAATGCAGCAGCTATGTGCCGTGACCAGAGAAGACTGCATTTCAGCGCTGCGCGCAAAATTTCGCATTTAGGAAGTACAGTAATCTTCCTTTCTCATGCATATTGTTCTACTGGCCGATTCCAGTAACTATCAAGGCAGCTTGATGTCTCCTCATTGTTCACAGTGAAATTGAAACATTGACAGCCGATGTTGTTCAACATCAGAATGTACAGGAATATTTTTGTCAGCTTTATCAAAATCGTGCACCCCTTCGCGTAATGATGACGATGGTAGAACGCAATGCTTTCTCATGATGGATTCATATATACATTAACGACTTACCCATCAACGTATCCTGCAAGTCCACATGTTTGCTGATGACTGTTTAATCTGTCGAACAGTAACTAATGCTCACGACCAAGTGATCCTCCAGCAAGACCTTAACCGCATTCAAGAATGGTGCGATAAATGGCTTCTCTATCTCTTAACTAAGTGTAAACTTGGTTTCTTTTCCCACCATAAGAATCTGTTTTCATATCACATCACAAACGTCACTGTACAGTCACAATCATCCTACAAATATGTACCTGTCACATTGTCTTGCGATCTTACTTGGAATGTGCATATTACTAACGCCATTTCATCCGCAAACAAAACATGGGGCTTCCTAAAACGTCACCTAGTAGGCATCGCCATGCGCCCAGCACGTAAAGTTGCTACCAGACCCTCATCAGATCAAAACTTGAATATGCGGCCCCCATATGGAACCCGTCCCAAACATATCTCAAACAATCTTGAATCGATCCAAAATCACGCTGCCCGATTTGTTCGTTCCCTGTACTCGTACAACACCAGCGTTTCTTGCTTGAAAGCATAATCTGGGTTAGCATCACTCTCTGGCCACCGCCGTGTTGCCACCCTTTCCCTCTTTCATAAATTTTTCATTCTTCCCTCAATGTAGCCCCCTACATCCTCGCCCCCGACATACAATTCACACTGCACCGGCCATCCGCTTCAAGTGTCCCGTTATCGTACCAGAACTGTTACCTTTCCGCTTCTTTTTTTTTCCCCGTGCAGCCAAAGATTGGAACGACCTTCCCTGCTCCATTGTTTCAACCACCTGCCCATCAAACTTCATAGCAAATGTCAGTAGTCACCTTTGTTCCTTAAACTAATGCATTCAAGTGTTTTTTTCTGTATGGCCCCCTATGTAATACCCATTATGACCCCTTATTAAGGGGTCATAATGGGTATTATGTAATAACCCGGTCCTTAAGAAATTAAAAAATGAAGATTAAGAATGAAATGAACGTCATTCTTATTGTACGTCGAGCTGTGGGTAACGGCTGTCAGTGTTCACCACAGATGATGACATTAGGCCTATATATTTTGTGCCTTCGTACACCTGCAACAGCGCGATCAACCTGTTGCACATCAACCTTTACCTGGTGGGGCCTAATGGAGCTGCCGCCAGAGCTTTGCGTGAGAGTGTTCTAATTTGTCTACGCTTCACTCACGTATCATCATCATCGTCACAGAAAGTTGGCTTTCCTCCAGTGCGTTTTGGTGTATGAGAGGTTTTCACTGGCGTTTTGGTCAGTGAGAGGTTCAAAGCTTCGCTTTCAAAAGCCTCGCTCTCTTGGTGCAGTTGATTAATACAGCAGTGATTTCTTTGTTGTCGAAGTCAGTACCTGGAATATTCTGGAATAATGCGGGCTCACGCAAGGTCTTGGTGATGCCATCATAGTGCATAGCTCTGTATAATGTAGTTTGAATCTCATGTGCAATGAATGTGCTCCTGTGCCTTAATTAAGTGTTGCCTGCCCAGCCATACTCTCCAGCTCAGATGGTGAACTGATCTGTGCCTCGTACGGTGTTCCGGCTACCTGCCGACACATTGAAAAGTGTGCTCACGCAGACCTCCATCTTAGGGGGCGTGGTCGTGCAGCCAAAGCTGCGGTTGTTGTCACGACAGCCCTTGTTCGAGGTTGTAAGTGAGCACGTGCTTGAGAATCACCCACTCGAGTGCCACTCATCCCACCTTGTGATTGTTATTGTTGGCTTGGAAGCGTAAACGTTGAAAAGAGCCCCAATGTGGGAGGAAATAAACTGCAAAAGTGTTGCAAGCTGGTGTGTTGAAGTGACATTCTTGGGTGGAACCAGTGCGACCGAACTGAAGGCAGAGTGAGGGGACACAAGGATGGCCGCTGGTATAACAACTAAGGTTTAATGCAGCGAAACCTCATTAGTCCAGCCTCCGTTAGTTCGGATAATTCGGCATTCCCCTTCGCCCACAGGTGATGGTGAGGGGGGCACATTCTCTGAAGTGGGGGATGCATCTCGCAGGAGGCGTGGAGAGGGAGATCTTCGAAGCCTTCCAAATCAACAGGCGAGGGAATGTCTGCATTAGTGAACCGTCTGTGTCGCTGCTAGATAAGGAGATCACATACCTAATATGACTAATCTAGAAATTGTCACGCGGCAAATTATTGTTGCCATACTATATAATCTGTTGTAATCACGTTTTTATGTCAAAAGTTTATTTCGTTTTTTTTTTTGTTCTCTTCCCTTCACTTTTGATGTATATTTTTCTGCGAATTAAAATGCTCACAGTTGTTCGTCAGTGCTTGTGTCGTCTGTACCTTCCTTTGTCTAGTCTTCCACACTGTTTTTAACAATCCGTGCTTTACTCTTGCTCTGCATGGTGTGTCGCCCGTTTAAAAACTTGCGCTTTCCACTTAGTTATCTGCCAGAATGCAAATCTGCATCACCGACTTCTTCGCAAATTTAAGGTCTGCATAAAAGAATTGTAAATGTGTTGTTTTCTGTTGCTCATTCGATAATTTGACACTCGGGTAATTCTACATTTTTTTATTCCCTGGAGACCCGAAAAAAAAAAAAGTGACAAACAGACAGGGTCAAGGCAAGTTGATCGAAACCAGCTGAGATTCACAAACCACGCATATAAGCTGCAGTTTTAACCCAAGAAAGCTAATTGTTCACAAGTGCTTGGATGCGAAACTGTGTTGTGCGGCAAAAACAACGGAGTCTTTCCATCATGAAAGTTCAGCAGAAGCAATTCAGAGGCAAATAAACCTGCGCTATACGTTTCAAAGGCCTTCCGAAGGCCTTGGAACCAATTGTCTATCGAGTGCTCCCTTGTAAATACATAGGGCCAGGGTAATGAGTAGTAGCTCCGCCTAATTGCCAGTAGAATCGCCAGCACTTGGCTAGTAGACAGATCGATGGTGTCACAGGATGTATGCGAACTCTATCATTGCAACCGCTGGAGCTGTCGGTGGTGTGCACCAGAGTGTACTGTTACTCAACGCTGTACATATGAACACACCGCGTTATTTTAATCAGGCTGAGGCCATCACACCACTAATGTACAGAGCAAAAACAGACCGTGTGTGTATAATTAGCTAATCCTGTCTATATGTAGGATATTACTGCTATTGTGAATGTTTTGAGCTTATTGTTCTTAAGCATGTCTGTGGACTTGCAGAAATTTGCGTTTCATTCCTTCACTGCGGGGAATCCTTGTGTGTATATACGAAGTGCGCCTAAGATTAATCGAAGCATTTAAGTCTACTTATGTGCTTTGAAGGTGAAGCCCGGCAATATTAACTGGTATTGCTGCAACAGTTATCTCTCTCTTTATTTGCTTTCATTTCGATGTGGAACGAAGCAAAGCAGATGTAATTAGGGTAGGAAATGATAATACATTGAAAAATGCCCAAGGCAAGTTGATAGTTGCCCACATGTGCCCCACACTAATGAATACTTGTAAATTTGGGTTGATGGGAAAGCATGGAGCAAAATGTACAATACGGAGGTTCTGCTCCCTAGAAGGAAATGCATAAAGCTTGTTTTTCTGTGGTTTATAACAGTGCTGACAATTACTCATACAATGCAAGAATTTAGTGGCCTGAGCACAGATAATTGCCATAAGTGTTACGTTAAGTTTGTTTGAATGTAATATTCAGTGTACATAAACCTTTTTTGCAACCTTCAATATGACTACTAGCACTCGAAGAAGGAGAAAGAGAAGATAGGATGGGTGCCAGGATGGACCAAACTTGTTATTTTCAGTCAAAATGCATAGTAAAATTCCTGGCAAGGAGGCATGTTTCTCCAGAAACATACGTGAAACTGGCCTTCAACCCATCTGCTTTTATTCATCGTTCCTCTTTTTATGTTAACTGCGTTGAAATTTAGCACACACCAACTATCTCAAATTTCAACCTTAAATGTGCTACTTTTTAATGTTAACGAATGTGATGCGCTAGCTGATGAACCTTAATTCAGGTCAGTACGTGTACCAAACTCCCACAAAATCACTTGGTTGCCACTCAACGAGAACTTTAATGAGTTATCTTTATGCAATAAAAGGAGATAACAATTCTTAAATTTCTTAAATGCACTGAGGTGCGCCTTGCCACCTATGATGCCCAACTATAAACGGCATCAACTTTCGAGACCTCGGTGCAGCAGTATGCGTGCTCAAGCTTAGGGAGCAGCGCCAGGACGCAAGTCTGTTTGCGCAGTGAGCATGTGCGGGGAAATGAGCAAATAATGCCTCCCAGAACGAATTCAAATTTGAATACGAGTATACATTAATGCATACGCGTATTATTTTTAATGGCAAAGTACACAGCGAATGGAACGGTCGGCAGCACCGAAGGTGTGCCGTTTTTTGTGTGATAATTCCCGTTAAATTTGTCGTACTTCGACGGTCAAGCGCCAGCCACCGCCACACAGGTCCAACTAGTTTCTCATCTACTCAAAATCTTGCAGCGAAGTAACAGGTTTTCCTCCCCCAATGCTAGATATGGCCCGTTTGGCAATAAACTTTGAAGGCCGTGTTCAATGCCGGCGCCGTCGGCGCCGTCTTGCCGCCATCGTGCACCTCCTCTGTCGGGAGTGCACCGAATGCTCTTTCTGCACTAGTCTGCACCGCGGGTACACCCGACGTGATCCCAGCCCCCAAAACTGCCCCAAAGGAGCTCCATAGTTTATTAGCCCATTTTATATCATTTGCGAGATCAGTTTTGTACTGCCAAAAAACTTCTGAATTGTTTTGGACAGGCACTTAAAAGAGATCACCCGAGCTGCGAGCTGCACTTGTGCCACGAATGGTTGAGTGTCACACCGCATTTATGCACCGCGTGAACCGGTGTAACCCCATAACAGTGTAATGCAGGTGAATCGAAAGCACCCACATCCAGCTCTTCGTCTCCCAAACAGCTGATTAAAATCCTCCCGGTTCTGTGGCTGATCGCATCGCCTAGCCCGCATGCCATCAAGGTAATCCGGCCACGAAGGCGCGATTCGAATCGCGCACTCCTCGAAGGCTAGCTCAGGGGCGACGCGATGGCGGACCTTCTTCCCGAGACGGACAGCGAGGACGAGCTCCCGGCGGGCTGGGAGGAGCGGACCACGAGCGACGGCTCGGTCTACTACGCGGACCACCTCGGCCAGCGCACGCAGTGGACGCACCCGCGCACGGGCAAACGCAAGCGCGTCTCACCGCAGCTGCCCTTCGGCTGGGAGCACAGCGGCGACGGAGCCTTCGTCGAGCGCGCCTCGGGACGCCGCAGCCAGACCGACCCGCGGCTCGCGTTCCCCGTCGAAGAAGGGGGCTCGGCACCCCGGCAGCGCTTCGACGCCAGCTCCAGTGCCATGCAGGTGAGCGGCCCGGGCGAACCCGACGTAACCCACAATCCGATGAGCATTTCAATGCGTAATTGACATTGGGGGTGCACTTCGATGATAATAACAGCGTCGAGAAGTTGGACGATGTAGAAGACAACCACAGCGCTTGCAGTGGTCACTCGATCTACATCGTCCAAGTTTTTCCGGGCTGTTTTTCAAGCGGTAAAGCTTTCTAATCGTTACATTGCAGGCAGGGTGTATGCAACTGATAGGGTGTCTGCAACTGGTTTCGCTGGCTGAATGCTGTTGTGTTGACTTGTGTACAGACGCGCCTTTGGTTTATGGTCCTCTGGAGCTTAATGTGTCAAAAGCATTTGCGATGTGCTTGGCAAACCGGTGCCGAAAGGTCTTCCACTTTGTGTTTTAGCGCCAATGGGCGAAAAACTCGCCCAGTCTGCCTCCTCGGCGAAAGAGTGCCGGGACACCAACAAAGTAGCGTGCGTGGCGCCTCTCCACCTCGGCTGTCTAAGCTCGATGTTTTACCTGCAGTGTTACAGGTATGGACGCAGCAGGGTCATCAGCTGATCGTGCGAGTGAAGCAGGCCAACAGCAGCCACATAACTCGTTCTGCTGACCCTGCTGGCTGCTGCGTATCTAAATTTAAAGCTGCGTGTTCTAACCTGGAACAAGTTGTGTGCTGTGTGAATGGGTTTGTCAGTTCGCATATGCGTAACGACCACCTTTAGCGCAATTATAGCCTTTCGCTGCAGCATGATTGTAGGCGGGCCAATTGGTACTATCGTGATAAATTGAAATACGAACAGTGGAGCGCGTGGCTTTCAGTACATGCTGCGTAGGACAGGACAGGAGAGCACAAACAGGACGACAGGAGAGCACACAGACGCAACACTGCATCTGTGGGCTCTCCTGTCGTCCTGTTTTTCCGCACTGTCCATCACTCTGATAACCTTTCTCACTGTGAAACGAAGCTAAATATTTCGCTTTTTCGTGGTTCTGTTTCCTCTCAGTGTTGCTTTCAGTGTAAATTGCTTACAGTATGAAACGGAAAATAGGAATCTGTAGCCCCAACCAATGGAATTTAATTACAGTGCCTTTATTCCTTCAGGCTATGCATAGCTTATCTTGTCATCTCCTACAGCACAAAGGCCAAAGCATCTTTGGATTTACCGCACTTTGCATTTACGGAAAGAGCGGTAAATGCAGGTATGCTTTTCAATTATGCTTTATGCAGGTGTACTTTGCATTTGCCACATTTTTGCATATCTGTGCATTTACAACAAAACCACAGCGCTTATTCACTCATTGGGCAACTACGGCTGCTGTGACACTGCAGGACAAATTTCTGCAATAGTCTTGTGCCACCAAATTCAAGTTCGCATTGTTTCCTCAATGATGGCACTAACGTTTCGTGCCGCGCAAAATATGGGCAAGTTATGATCTGCCCGACGCTTAAAATTAAGACGAAGTTGAATTTCACACATTATCTGTTTAGCTCCGCTTTTGACTTGTGCCAACATAGGGTAGTTGCTTTGTGCGGAAAGGGGGTCCCTGGTGCTAATTGTTATAGAGTATTTTCCTGAGCTTGGGCAAGGATCAGCATGCATAAAGCAGAGCTTACACCTTTTTTCCTGGGCTAGCTAGGCATTAAAAGTCTTGTTGCTCATCTCAGTTTTCTAATCCCTTTTGCCACATGATGCAGCAGTTATGTTCATCTGGACACAGCTCATTTCCTTCATAACAGCTGCTGTGACACATAAGTACAACTTTGTTAACTACGAAGTAATGTTGGACACTGGAGCTACCATTCTTTACGTGCATAAGTTGCGCTGCGTTACTCTTAAGGGGGGGCTTTTGGGGACGTGTAGCTTTTGTGTGCATCTTGTTCTTATGTTCAGGAAATGAGCATTCAGTGGTAAATGTCCACTGGTCCTTTCTCGGTCCTAGTGTTTCGTTCCTTTAGTCAAAGAGGCCAACTTGCCCTCTTTGCTACTCTGCTCGACGCAATATTTCGTTCCAACATAGGTACAAGTCTGGCATTTCCGGTGTGATGCAGAACATTAAATAAGCGCATTGATACGCCACGCCCCGCCTCTAAACTGACCTAAAAGATACCAAACCAACCTTATTTGCGAAACTATTGCGTGAAATTGAGTTAAAAGAACATTTGAAGTAAAAATTCAGATATTTAAAAAAAAAAAGCTGGCATTGCTGGGGCTCAAACCCAGGCCGTTCGCTCCAAAACCCGATATTCTACCCCTGGGCTATCGAGGCCAAACAGCGGAGTTGTTTTAGCAGTTCTTCAAGAGAATTGAACCAGTGTTCCGAGTGAACCAGTGGACGGCGCTGGGTGTGCTCAGGAAGTGCCTGATTTCCACAGGCAATCTGAATGTAACTTGCTGAACACCGGCAAATAAGTTATCTCTTGCTCTTATCTCTCTCTATATCGTATATCTTTACCTGTTATCTCTCCTTACATCTTATCTTTTGGTGTCCCTTGCTACCTCTTATCTCTTTATCTCTGGTCCTTGTCCTGCTGACACTCTCTTCCTACTGGTGTTTCTCTCCTCCTGCAGGTTTTGCCACGGGCCCAACTTGGAACGGCCAGCACGGCCATTTCACGGGCGGCAGTTCGGGCATCGTCCTGCAGACCGCACTGGCGCTGGGCCCTCGCATGGCTGCGACGTGGTCATAGCCTGCCGCTCGGCAGATTGCCGTGGCCAAAAGCCATAGCCCAGCCAGGGCCCAGCGGCCAGGACACCAAGCTGTCCTTCCTGCGCCCTGGACCTGGCTCCTGCAGTCTGTGCGGCATTCGCGTGCGGCCTTCGCGCAGCAGTGGCAGCGCCTCCACATGCTCATCCTCAATGCGGGCGTCTTTCGCGATCCCACACTCGCTCACCGAGGACGCTTCGAGCGCACCTTCCAGGTCGGGATGAACAAGCATGCCGGGCAGGTGGTTGATGGTCGTCAATAAAGGGGCCACAAAAACAAAATTCAAGCTTGGTTCTTTAAGGGCACGCAGGACAAAATACAAGTTTGTTTTATTCGAAGATTTTGTGTTTTATAGTGCCCCAGCGCTTTCCCCGGTGCACAAATGGTCCGTATTCAGTGAGAAATTAATCCATTTAGGTTTAAACTTACGACCCGGTCGCACTCGGGCCTAGTAAGGAGGTCCTCTAGCTGCTTGACACCTTGCATGAGCCAATCTTCCCCGCTGCTGCACTCAACCTTATTTTGCAGCAAGTACAGCAAATTCGTCGTCTCGGCAGACATGTCGGCACCTCTCGAGGAGGTTTGGTCGTCGTCGCCCCATCTTCGCCGTCCCACCTGCTTTGTGGCCATTTCACAATTTTGGTGTCCGTAAGTTCTCCTGTCATGGGCCACAGCCTGATGTACCTCCGCACATGTCCCTACCGTCACATGACGTGCCACAGGGTTGCGTGACAAAGTTGATATGCCTCTAGGCCCAGACTTCACGTTCGGGGAAAACATCAGCTTTGTGGTAGGCGCGGCGAAACGAGAAAAAAATCAAGGGACTTAGGTGCGGCAGCGTTGCGCAAATCTTGTAAAACGGTTCGCGGCGGCGAAATTTTTGTTCCACTCTCAGCAAGATTTTCGAGATATCCGCAGGTTCGGCCCAAGATACTTCAAACAAAGGGAAACAAATACATGGGACGTGTAGGAAATGGTTCGGTGCTGCGTGAAAATTTCGACTTATGCGAGTTCGAGTTAACGAGGTATTACTGTATTGAGTAGGTTGTAGGACTGCGGGCGGTGTTCTTACTTTTCCCTAGCAATCAGACATTTCAGTGTTCATCCTTTTGCTGTACACTTAGGTTTGTTTCTAGAGTATTTTTAGTATTTTGAGGACGTATTATTCAGGTTGGTTAGATACCAGTGGGAAGGCAGGGCTGTTAGCTTTAAAATTTTGTCATCATTATTTCTCTTTTTATCATACAGGGTGTCGCAGGAATAAATGATATGTCTTTAAATCTTTTTTCTTAAGAAATCGCTCTTCTATTCGCTCTCAAAACTTTACCAAAGTTGCATTTCAAGGCCTATTTTGCTTAACACAAACAGGCGGTGATGACATTTGCCTTATGGATAAACCAAATAAAAACAGTGGTTTTTGCTTAGGGAGACCCATCGGTCACGAATAAAAAGAGAAAAAATTACCACGTAGAGTAATGACACCACACCTGGCATATTCAAAACGAAACGTGCTGTAATGGCAGTGTCAAACGTGGCTGCAGGTCTGAAATCTTTTTTCTAGCGCTTGTTTAGGATGATCACAAATAGTTGTTTTAGAGCTGGCTATGGACTGTTGGGAAATAATCCTACCTTCCAGTGAATCGAAAATTGTTTCATTTTAAAATACAGGGTGGTGTGGCAATAATTGGAACACTTCAAAAAAATTTTCCTGAGCAAACCGCCGCTCTGTTCACACCCAAACTTCACACGAAGGTCACATTTTGTGTCTATTTTGTTTGACATGGGGAACAACGACGAGTACTTACCTGTTTATTTCTAAAAATAAATAAAAACGATTCTTGCCTATGGGAAAATGGCGGCTGTTTGACATGTCGGCGAGCGTTCCGTCTTACCGGGCAGGAACGTTCCACTTGTTTATTCTGAAAGGCTGATAAAGTTGGCTCTGGCCACAAAAAAAGCAAAAACTGCAGAAGGTTCATTCTTGTTCTTATAAAATTTAACCTCAAAAATTAATTTGGCAGTGATTATGTAGAAATCACGCACGGAACAAGAAAAAAAACCCTTTTTTGTTGATTTTGGCTGCGGACAAAAAAGAAGCCATATGTTTAGCTAAGCCAAGTAGGCGAGGACGTGCGACGGCGGCCCGCGCTGCAGACAGCTAGTATATATTAGTATGAAACTCGTGGCGCCACCTTGGGGTATGCAGAGCAAAACGCAATTTGGGATTCACGGTAGGAAGGAGCCAAATGGTGCAGCAGACGATCAGAAAATGCACCTAGGAAGGAGCCAAATGAGCTAGCAGACGATCAGAAAACCCGCTTTCACATCACATTTTCTGATTGTCTGCTAGCTCATTTGGCTCCTTCCTACCGTGAATCCCAAATGTGCGTTTCGCTCTGAATGCCCCAGGTGGCGCCGTCGTTCCAAGATCAGCTTGCACTGGCTCACACGTCCAAATAAGCTGCCATTTCCTATAGGCAGGAATCGTTTTTATTTATTTTCAGAATAAACAGGCACGTACCATCGTTGTTCCCAGTGTCAAACAAAATAGACCACAAAATGTGACCTTTGTGTGAAGTTTGAGCGCGAACAGAGCAGCGGTTCGCTCAGGAAAAATTTTTAATGTGTTCCAATTATCGTCGCACGACCCCGCAAACTCGAGATAGACACAAGAAAAAGTCAGCGCTGTAGTTCCTTCGTCTTGTGTCCGGCTCGAGTTTGCGCTACTTCGAAATGTTCAAGAGTTTTTCATGCCCTGTTGTAATCTCAGTGTGTAAATGTGTTCACAGGTGAACCACCTTGGCCACTTCTACCTGACGATGCTGCTGGAGCCCCTCCTGGTGGCGTCGTCGCCATCGCGCGTCGTCGTCGTGGCGTCCGAGAGCCACCGCTTCAGCTTCCTCTCGGCCGCCAACCTGACCGAGGACCGACTCTCCAACCCGACCGGCCGGGGCCACTACCCGATGTTCGTCTACAACGACACCAAGCTCTGCAACGTGCTCTTTGCGGCCGAACTGGAGCGGCGTTGGGGGCCACGCGGCGTCCACGCCTACGCCGTTCACCCGGGAAACATGGTGTTCACCGGACTGCCCGGGGAAAGCTGGTTCTACTGGCTGCTGTTTCTGCTCGTGCGGCCATTCACCAAGTCGTTGGAGCAGGCGGCTGCCACGACTGTGCTGTGCGCCACGGCTCCGGACCTGGCGGGCGCCGGAGGCGGCTACTTCAACAACTGCTGCCGCTGCAAGCCGTCGGCAGCCGCCCAGGATGAAGTGCTGGCTGAGCTTTTGTGGCGGACTAGCCAGGCCATGGTCAGCCGCTGCGTGGGATCGGGGCCGGACGCATGGAGCACTGTGTTGGGGGACAAGCATTGAGTTTGGATCGCCTCGATGGGCTGTCCAATGTACAGAACCTGCGGAACTGCGAATAAGGGAAATGCGTTTTTGGAGGTTTGTACGAATGGAGGTGAAGAGGATATAGGTATTGTGAAGGAACGCAAGGGCCAGCCATCAGCAGTGTGAAATTTCATCTCCAAAACAGGCGCAAGGAGCAGAGCTAGGCGGAAGGGAAACGTCATGTAAAACTCCCATTGGTGGTCACAAGGTTGGTGTCCCCTTCCCTTCTTTGCATCACCCTTGGTATGAATTCCAACAGCATTGAAACGTGCATCTTCTCAGCCGGGTCTCCATAGGGGGTCACTTTAGCCCCCCTGCTGTTCACAAATCATGCCCGCAGACTTCTGTTTTCCTGTTGTTGGCATTGGCCGGGTCTCTACTCCAACGGGCACTTGTGCCTGCGCTTAACTGGACTCCTAGATTGGAGTGCTTTGTAAAGGTTACTTTCACTTGTACATATCCTTGCACCTGCCACCTTGGTCCCAGTCTCCTGCAATAGCTTTCACTCAAATTCCATCATCGATGCTGCGCTGGACGTTTTTTCTTGGACAAGAATCCTCAGTGTGAGCAGAGTATGTCCTTTCTTTTCCGACCAACGCACTTAATTTAAGCCTCCAGTCTTTGCATCCAACATCAGAGTGTCTACCACCTTTCGTCATTCAGCTTGAGCGAGTCTTGAAGCATGTGGCAGGCTTTGCATCCAGTTCCCTCACAGCTTCGCCTCATCAGTGTGGTCATTGGTAACGGAGACCCATCTGCGACTTTCACACCTTACCAGCCTTCCTCCATAGATGTGAAGAGGCTGAATGTTCGTTGGTGACATCTCGCGAGGTGCTGACGTACCCATAGTGTCGCCTGTAACAAGGGGAAGAAGTTTCGGCTGACCTCTCTACTAAAATATTGGCAAACGCTGCAAGACCGTATGGAACATATATACCGTATAGAACATAGAACACTGCAAGACCTATGTTTGTCGAGCCACCAGACAATAAATACAAGCCTCAGAATCGTATCCAGATGCTGACCTCAACCTGCACACGCCTGGATCTCACTTTGTCATGATTAGTTTGATATATCAAATACTTTGACATAACCAAATCTGTAAGCAACAGGGAAGCGCTGTCAACTTCGTTTCGTTTTTCGCGTGAAAAGCAGCCATGGTTCACCGCACACAGTGCAGTGTTACCAAAATGTGGGAGGAAAGGGGGAAAAGCCACAATTTCATACTGTGACCCAGTTGGAGCTCGTGTTGGTCGTTGCAAAATGGAACCAACCTTTCATGGAAGTGCTCCAAGGTAGGTGGGCGCAGCACTGCAACTCTTAAGTTCATCACCTCAACTCTCAGTTATTGAATCCAATTGGCATCATGCATGGTTATTGCAGTTAAGCCGTTAAGGGAAACGCCGCAGTGTATTTGTCAAACTTCTGTTTATGTTTGCATTGCATAGACTGGCTCAAATGAGCATGCTTTTAATCATTAGTCCAGTCTCTAAAGCAGCATTTATTTATAAAGTTGTAAGAAGAAAAAATACCACGCGACATTTGCGGTGACTGCAACTACTATGTGACGTAGTACAATGCGAAGTGTTTTTGCACTGTGATTGGACAATGTCCGAGTTTTAAAACATTCATAAATACGTGCTTGGTGTTGTGTCAATACTATTTTTTCTTTAAGGAAAAACTTTCGTTGTTTTTGCAAAGAGCTTATGTGCTGAATAAAGTTTAGGTGGTTTTTTATGGAGCTGTAGACATCAGTTTCAATATCCGGCAACATGCTTGGCGTCCAGCGTTATACTTGGTCGCGTATTCTCGATACCTCATTAATTATCATGCCGCGCTTCTGCTCTGTTGTCGGCTGCGGAATGGGTCAGATAAGCCTGCCAGCACCGCTCAGGGGGACCAATTATGATATCACTCTGCGCCAAAAGATGAGCCAAGCCATACGCAGGGGCTGACGTCCACTGCACCATTGGGGATGCTCAACTGGGACATCAAAACAGGTCGATTGAGGCCGGAGGTTGGAGGGGGGAGAAAAGTCAAATTTTTGTACAGGTACAAATATACAATCAAGAAGAGCACCTAACAGTTTGGGCGCCTGCTCTCGGAAGTGCTTGAAAGAATGGCTGCAAGCATGCACATCTCTGTGGCAGAATCCCAGAGATGTGGCCCAAAACGAAGGCAGGACTGCCATTAAAGAGTATCCACATCGAAACTGGCGCGGTGATGATGATGATAATGATGCACGTGCCCGCACGGAATGATTGGCCAGGAATAAAGTGTAAGCTGCAGTCAGGTGCTGCTTCTTACGGGATGCTGGCGCTACAAGTTAATTACTAGTGCACTTGTTAAAGTGGGCCGTTGTTTTGTAAGTGGCAATCTCAACCACGAGCTCTGATGCGCGTTTTCTGTAAGCATTAACGCCCTGCTTCACTAGTGCTATCAGCGCCTCTTTTACACTACGAAGTCTGTGGGATGGTAGGATGTCTGTGGACAAGCCTTGCTCAGAATAGAACGCCACGTCATTCCGCCACGACCACGTTGTGTTCCAGTTCTGTGGCCGCGGACCTATCGCATCTCTGATTTCTGCCGGGAGCTTTCGCTGCACAGCTCTGCCTGAGAGTGCACGGCAGTGCCAGGCTGAAGACTGAACCGGCTGGGCGTCACCGTGCCACCCATGGAACCGCGGGTTACAGCGATCGAGCAAGCCACGCCACCCGTGGAAGCACGCCGCAGTAGGCCTAACGTTGTGCTCCCAGCCTAATCAGCGCGGAGTTTTCAGGGGCGAAGCCATCGCCGCGAGCAACCACCGCGTCCGCGAAGTCTTCGTCGGCATGTCAACGCCTGCCAGTATGCAGCACGAGTCTCGGGCTCTTCCGCGGACGTCGTGGGACTAACGACTAACCCCTACGGACCCTGCTGAACCCCTACTGATCCCACAACCACCACCACCACCACCACAATGACTGAACCGACTGAACTGTGTGAAGCGATGCGGAAACGGCATTAGTATGATAAAGGACGTGGTCGACGTGGTCGCGTGTTGTATCCGCAGTGAAACCAACCGCGGTGAGTGTAGTGGTGTAGGTATTTTCGGGGTTTCCCTATCTGAGTGTTTCCACTTACTGCCACCAGAGGGCTGAGCCCTAAACTATGTTGACGGCGCCCGGTGGAATAGCGGGCGTTGGTTTTTAAATTTGAACTGGAGCGTGGCGTCCCTTTCTCGTCGGGCCCTTCGGGGCCGGCCGACATCCGCGATTTTCCAAGAAATGTACGACTTCGCAAAGCAGCCAGCCAGCCTTGTCCGGCCTGCTAAGAATTCCTGTGGAACGGACCCTGCCACTGACCCGGTCTTCCAGTGCTTGCATCTGCTTTCCCATTCCGTCATGTGCGTCGATCACCCTCGGATCGGCTCCTGCGCTAACCGGGAGAGCGGTCGATGCTAGGACTGCTCACGGACTCCTGTGAACAGGGAACCACTCCTTCGAGAACAATGACGTGCTCTCTCCCCCTCCCTCTACATCCCTTTCCGTGGGGCCATTTTCTGCCGGACTGGCCACCCCTCCGGCAACTGGCCTTGGACGTCACGTGACCTTTGGACGCTGCCGACGATGTCACTGTGACACCACCGCCTGCTTTGAAGAGCCTGGAGGGCACTGAGCGGGCACCGACGGAAGGCCTCTAAGGCTGACCGCGGACGCAGCCCTGTCCCAAAGCAGCGGGTGGGAGGCACATGCTGGCGAGCTGGAACCTCGTGCTCGGCTCTTGCAGTCGGCCCATCAATTAAGCCTCAGGTGGAGATCCCACGTCAACCGTGAGCTCGCCCAGGCCTAGTCGTAGGGCCTCTGGGCTTGCTGCCAGCAGCAAGGAACATGCTCCAGGCGAGGACATCCGAGCAGCGCTCAGTACGAGCTCAGAACGTGGCCTAGCGGTAGGATCTGTGCTCCCCAGTGAAGAAGCGACCAAGGAGTCCACTCCAAGCCAAGCTGGTGCTGGCTCTTCAAAGCAGATGAGCTTGGATGACAAGGTGGTCTACAAGGAGCGCATGCAAAGAAGTGAGAGTCAAGATTCAAGGATGACCAGCAACTGCCTCTACTAGATAAGTTGACAGAGAGAGAGCGAAAGTGGACAATAATCTTTAATTGAATCGGCGATGTACACACAATACTTATGCTTCAAGATCAATCAATCCACTTCGCCACTGCGCCCACAGTGCAACGCTTACGATGATTTGCACACAAGTGGAAAAGCAAGACGGTGTTTGCTCGTTCCTAATGCCTACTCCACAGGGACAGGACTGTGAGCCCTGTGGGCAGAAAAACGTCTGGATACACACTGGGGCTATTCCTGGACTTGTGAAGGTTTCCAACGCTTTTGGCACTGCCCGAGCTTAAGGCAGTCCTGGAATGTGGACGCAGCTGTCTGAAGCCTTTATCCGATTTCGTTAAAGTGTAGCCTGCCGGCATGGACTGTCGGCATCGAAAACAAGTCCCACCAGCATTGCAAGAAACCAGGAAGGAGGTGGCTAGTCATAAGCAGCAGACCTGCCTCGGGGACATCTGTCTTTGGTGACTTTGTGGCCCGCAATCCACAGCCTTGGTGAGCAGCCTGCCAGTCCTCTCCTTGCTTGAACAAGGAACAGAAGCCGGTGCCTTCTGGGAATCCAATGACGACAGCAAGGCTCCTGATCCTATGCCACCTGATTCGAATCCCTATGCGCACTGTGAATTTCAACTGACTACAGCTCTTTCAGTCTGGAACCTTTCTGTGCCCCAGTGAAAGCTTCCTTTCGTCGGCACCTGGAGCCTCCTCTACCTTGGACAAACCTGGACTAAGCACGAATTTCCTCCAACTCTGTGAAGGACCGCCTGTGTTCCTTTGGCTCCCACAGTCCCACCAGCAATCAGGCCCTCTGTGGCCCGGTAACAGTAATGTGGTCGGGGTGGGAAACGCGTAGATCAGGAAACCCCGACACTACAGCAAGCTTGTGTTTCGACCTGAAGTGGCTGTCGAAGAGCATAATGTTTTTACATTTAAAGTAAAATTATTGCGCAACCTGAAGTCTGTTTTCATGCTCAATTAACTATTCAACAGTGTGCACAGCTTCATTCGGTAGGCTTAAAATGAAGTGGAAAGCAGATACTAGGGGTCCGTTCGATTCACTTGCACCACATGAACCAGTTCAGGTGGTGCAACACTCCGCTGTTCGTTTCAGTGGCACAGCTCACAGCACCTGAACTGCACCATTCGATTCGCCGGCAGTGCCAATGGGTGCGGGACGAGTTCATGACTTCGTGCCTGCACTCCTTGCCGGGGAGGAGCAGAAGCAGGCGAAAAAGTGCAGGTCTGGTTCCGTCGATTGCGCACGATGGTGGAACTGTCTTTGCACTGCTGTGAACTGGTTCAGGCGGTGCAGGTTGAATTGAATGGACCATAGGAAGCACACTGCAGGTGTGTCCGGGAGGCTTGCATGCAACCTACGTTTATGAATGTTGTATTTGTAATTATTTCATAGCCTCAAGTGGATCAGAAGCGAGTTTGAGCTACAGTTAAACCTGGTTGTAGCGAAGTTGATAAAATTTTGCAATTCTCCGTTACATGGAGGTTTCGAGTTAAGGCTCCCATAAAGGAAGCAGAAACTAAATCAAAATGCTAGGCATCGTGGATAGTGAACTCTCCCTTTAAGAATTTATTCACAATGAAAAAATGCGTGCTTTGTGCATTCTGCTTTTCCACGAAGTTATGCAGTACACGACACTCCAAGGAATCAAGGTCACTTACCCCTGCATTCACAAACATAACTTAACCCTTTCAGACGCCGCTTGCTATTTTCCCCTACAAAAATTTTTTTGTCATTTTTATGTTCTGTATCTCACCAAATAGGCTGATTTGGCAGGTTAATGACCCCAACACAATCTTAGTTTTTTTTTTACAGTCGCACTCAGAACTGTGTACATAGCGTCACAGAAGTCAGGAGCGTCAAGTAACGCTGAATAATTCCACATACGTATATTTTTGCGTGATATTCATTGTTTCTATATTTTGTAGGGCCACAAGTCGAGTAAACGAGGAGGAGGAGTTGAAAAATCTCTTCCGCTGAAGCCATCACATGTGTCACCATTTTGTTTGTCTAGGCTCTTAGTATTCTTTCTAGCCACCTGATGACCCTAAGCTCTTCATTGTTAGGCGAAGGATACAAAATCACGCTGAACTAGCGGAAAGTTTCAGCTTTGGTATTTCTTTTTGTAAAAAAACCGCGGATTTAAATGTACACAGTTTTGTACATAGCGTCTGTACGGGTTAAGTATCAATTTTGCCTTTTTACACTGTCTGGTGCCTTAACCAGTTTCGAGGACCAAACGTATGCTGAAAGGGCACCTTTTCGCAAACTTGATGCTCTTTACCGCACTCAAACTTTTTGAGAGGGTGCTAGCTGGAATACTGTACTGGACGACAACGATCATCTTTCTTGCAGACTGAGAAGGCTCTTGAAAATGTGAGCTTGTCCTGAAAAGACAAAACTTCATTTTCTGACAGCAGAACTCATCACCGATGAACCTACACCTCAGAAAGCAGCGGCGACGCGCGACTACACACCGACAGGTGGGCCTAGCACCTAATGGACACCACACTCACAATGGAAACGCAGGGTAGTCTGCGGTGCGGGCCAAGTTCACTAAATTAGTGCATATCTTCAGCCGATTTTTCAGAAAAGTGCAAAAAACAATGGCTCATCAGCGTAGTGGATTCGCTACATCAAGGTTATCCGTAGCCATGCCTCCGTTACATATAGGTCACAAATGCATTGGTTTCAATAGGGCTGGCAATGGGGGAATTGAAAAACTTTGTTAAATCCAGGAATTCGTTACATAGAGGTTCGTTTCATCCAGGTTTAACTGTATATCCGGAAGGTAGTCAGGAAACTAAATGTCATGAATGCTGGGCTTTTTTGATTCATTTCGCGGAGCTTCGCAGACTGCTTAAAGGGACCCAGAAACTAAGTGCGGTATTGTCGCCCCTTCATCGTTATTATTGACAACAGTATTAGCTGTGCCAGAAGCAATTTGCACCTCTCCCCAAATGCTGGGCTTTCTTGTGAGGGATTCATGACGCCGCCGGCTCGCGATTCGAATCAGCGCCTTCGACGTTGCGTCAGCCGCGATCGCCGTGCGTCAGCCGCGGTCGGGTCGCTGCGGCGTCGCGCTCATCGGCTGGATTTTCAAAAATTGTTTACAAATTATCCGTCAACGTATGGGGCTCACACTTGGCTCAAACATCCCCCGTTATGTGTTCTACCACCTGAATGCATTTGATTGCCACCTTCACAAAGCTTTTCGGGGTCCCTTAAATCGTGTCGGAGTGGCGTAATCGGATAGACTTTGACTTAATAACGCGAAGGACTCTTGTTGGATTCCAACTATGGTAAGCGTTGTTCTTTCTTGAGGCGCTTGATGTGCCTATTCTAGTACACTCTAATGTTCCTTTGCTCATCATTACCATCGTTTTGCGAAACACATTGTGTGAAAGTTGGCTTTCCTGCAGCGCTTTTTGGTGACTGGACGATCGCCATCAGTGACGTATAGAAAGCTTCGCTTTAAAATCACAGAACAAAAAATACATGGTAGGCTTTTCAATAGAGTAACTGAGGGCCCGTTGCACAAAAACCCGGTGCAGAACAGGGAGTTCTTTTGAAAACAATGCATATTTTGTACTTTAAATGGCTTTGCAGTGTATTTTTGTGTGTCTAGCATAGTTACTCCGCGGAATAAGTTTGCATCGGTTTTATATTGCAAACCGTTATTATTTTCCCATCCGCCAATCCGTTTCAAGCCACCGCTATCCGCAACCCTCCATGGCCGCCGCCATGTGGTTTCGTGCTGCTCGCAACTGTGCATTGCCTGGACGTTCGCGTTTGAGCGGCGTGGTTTGTTAATAGACGCGCAACGTGTACGAGTGAGGCAGGTAAACGTTAGTCACAGTATGGGGATCTGGAGAGCTCACCGCGCCCTTCGGGGAACCTGGAGCATGCACAACGAGATCCTCAGGTGCATCCAGCAGAGTCGGGTAAGCCGCTCTCTGATGATTCTCTGCGGCAGCGATTACTTATGCCGCCGCGCGACGGACCTTTGGCCCGATTTGGATCGAATGAGCGAATAAAGTGTGGCTGTCGAGCGCATTATTGCACTTAGTGATCCAGGTTTCGCAATGACCTTGGCCCGTCCAGAGACGGCAACGAATGAATGAATGAAGCGGGCCGGAATCTTTAGAGAGCGTTGCCAAATATCCCACTACACCGGCAACCAAGTGTCGCGCCCGCTTTACAACTCGTGGTGCGAGCAGCCTGCCTTGATTTTAATGAACTGGCCAAACCGGTACCGCTGACTGACTAGCAAATTGCTAATAATTACAGGAGAAGAGTAAATGTGATTAGCGGTGACCCTGGCTAGTTAATGGCCAGTTTGGCCCGCTGGCTAAAAGTCCAGACGGACTATTCTCACCGTGAGTTGCGAATCGGGCTAGGGGAGATTTTCACGGCGCTTGCGAGACCCTTGCCGGTTGCCGTCTCATAAGAGGATGCTGAACTCTCGGATTATTCGTTTTATGCTGTTCTGCACTGCAGCATTGGACCTGCACCTGTTCCTCGTTGTGACTTTTGGCTTGAAGCTTCGTGTAAACAAGTGATAAAGATAGTATTGCGTCGCTGCCGAAGTTTTAGGTGTGCTATTATATTGCTGTGGTGTCTTCTCATTTTAGTCAAAGAACATTTCGACAGATTTTGAAATTGGCCATCGAGTATTTAAGTTTCGCCTGTCAGGCGAAGGAGTCTACCTTGGCTTAAAGGGGCCATGAAGACAAAATGCAAGTTTGGTTCATTCGGAAGATAGCCTCGTTAGAATAACACTGACACCACTTTTAACGCAAACTTCACTCAAATAAACTGTATAATGAGGAAAATAGAGAATAGGCATGCGACACCCTAGCTGCTTTGCTGCACTAGAACCTATGATGTAATATGAGCAGCTGTGTGACTGGCTGAGGCCGGCAAAATCCATCGCAGATTTCAACCGTGAATACAAGCTTGTAGAACGAGCTATTTGTGCTTAAATTTAGTGCCCATCCTTTTGATAGCAATAAGAATGGTGGGGTAACCAATGGAAGTTACGGACGATACTGTAAATCCAGTAGAAGCCAGTGCATACGGTGGAGCCAGCACAATGACACTGGCTAACAGAAATCGTTTGTCAGCGGACAAACGCAGCAGTCACGAGCAGCAGGTACAAGAGCAGGTAAATAAGGCAGCAGTTTGGATGTTTCCCCCTATGCAGCAGCCTTAGTCAACATACTCATGTTTGTTTTAGATGCATTTCCTGAATACGTCATCACTGATGCCATGAAACACATGATTTAGCGGGAAAATTAAAATTTTGGCTTGAAATGTTCAATTTCTCAGTGAATGAAGCATTGTTTGCTGCTGGACAAGCATTGGGGCCACTATAAACACTAAATCTTTCGAATAAAACAAACTTGTGTTTTCTCTTCATGGCCATTTGAAGCTTCGCGTAAACAAGTTATGAAGATAGTATTGCGTTCGCTGAAAAAGTTTTAGATGTGGTATTATATTGCTGTAGTGTCTTCTCATTTTAGTTAAAGAACATTCTCGACGGATGTTGAAATTGTCCATTGAGCATTTAAAATTGGCCTCTCAGGCAAAGAAGCCTGCTTTTTATCAGTCTGCAAGGCTTCAGGTCCTTTTGACTGTCTTTTGAACATTAAATGTGTTAATTTACTGGCTGTGCTAGATACTGGTGCATTTAGACTACGTTTAGCTTTTGTAAGAAGGCTAATTTATGCTCCTTTTTTTTTTTGCGCAGGTTCTGGCAACCAACAGCCAAGCGGTAAGTGTCTAGCCTACAGAAGGCTCTTAGGGAAGAATTTCTGCTGCACCGGTTACAAGTCCACCTAACCTGCACATATTTGTGAACAGAAGTGAGCTACTGCAGTTGAACAATGTCGCAGAGGAAGTGGCTTTGAGCGTCACTAGCCTTAGGGCTGCATTGGTGTATATTTTTTCCTTCCAAAGGTGCTGTTGCGACATGGACGGGGTAAGGGAAAAAACCATAGTTTAGCATTCGTTCGAGGCTGGCTCAGAGATGCGCAAGTCATTACATGCCTGTTCTGTCAGGTGTTGATGGAGGATGTAACAGCATGCAAATGAGTATAGATCTTGTCACTGGTTTTTGTTTTCACTGTTTACTTCCTCGCGTGTCTTTGTGCAATAACTTTGCTCAAGGGCTGCTCATGTGTGCTCTCGAGTAGTTTCACGAAATCTTACCATGCGATTAAGTCGGGAGTGGAGAGAAAGGAAGTCCCTGCAATGGGTGCAGTGCACTCACTAATTATGATGTGGTTGGTTAAACTAAAAGATTCTGCATGCATTAGCATGTAAGGAACAGTTTGTCAGCAGTGGTGTTCTCTGTCAGTCTTGGCAGGTTGCCGCTAGCGAGTGGCGGAGTGGGTTATAGCGTAGCGGCATGTTGCGTGCATTTTTTTAGCCCGTGATTGCATTTCTGCATTGTAATCTGAAAGCCTTTGAATGGCTGTTTGTGACCCACAATTACCATTTCTCGTAGCTACTTTCGGTCACTTGCACTGTGCTTTAGTGTTATCACAGCGGCTTGGCACTCTGTTCATTATTTTCTCTTTGCATCTCCTTGAAGTGACCTGCCGCTATGGTAGTGCTAGGATACTTTTGCAGGTTGTGATGTTTATTGGTGCAGCTAGGGCTTAATCGACGAGACGCGCACACGTGACCATTGGAGACGAGAAGTGACAGGTCTCCAGGAAGCGGTCGAAAGACATTTATGTGGAAATGGCAAAGCCTGAGGTGAGCATGACGCGAAGGAAAAAATAGATGAGATGAAACACTCTGTGCTAAAATATTAAACTAAAGAGTACACTCGCAGTTCACATCAGTTCACAAAATGAGAAATGTTGAGGGAAGAAAAAAAAAAAAATGGGCTCACAGTGTTGCCTGGTAGAACTTCTATGTCAGGCATGCTTCTGTAGAGAGGGTTCTCCACTAAGCGATGTTGTAGCTGGTCTGACAATGTACCGGATCTTTACGCGTGCAGGGAAGAGCTGACTAAGGTGCAGCCATTTAGATGCGTGCATCTCTTTGACTTGTCCCTCCATCCAGCTGCGTAGTCCAACGCCTCTCCCCCATTCTCCTGCAGCGCCACCAGCGCTCGCTCCCCTCGTGCCATGTTGTAGCGCTCGGCTGAGCTGTGTTAGCGCGTTTGCGCGGTTAACTCTCTCTCACATTGCATAACACGCGATAACTGCGCCGCTCTGCTTAGTCGCTCCACCGCCGCCACTCCGATGACATCCGATGACCACCGATGATTTGAATGGAGACCAACAGGTCTGCTACCGCGATGGTCGGCGCAACCCTAACAAGCACCGCCCAGATGCGTCGCATCACCCCCGTGATTTCCCCCACGGAAAGATGTGGTCAATTTTTTTTTTCCTAAGTGCACCCTGTGCTCCAGCAGGTCTTGGTTGGTTGGTTGGTTGGTTGGACCCTTGAATCATGGCGCATACCCACGCAGGGGATTGGCAAAAAAAGCTGCCTGTAATGATTACCCTGTGACCCGGTTTATTTTAGAGAGAAAAAAAAGAAAAAAGTAAGAGGAAAAGATTGAGACAAAAAAAAAAGAAATCTTGGGATATAGCAGAATAGTCAGGAAAAAAACCACGAATGAAAAATAGCTGTCTAGCAGGGCAGCCGGCCTGTCGCTACAGCAAAGGAGTGGAAGGGGAGCACGTCTCTGTGGCAAACTCCTAGGACGGAAGCACCCAGGGAAAGAACAACGGTGGAAGATAACGGGAGATTAAGCCGATTAAACGTGTATTCAAGGTGCATGCGTCGCATCGAAGAAAAGCTGCGGCAATTTAAAAGAAAGTGTTCTATAGTTTTCGGGGCCTTGCAGAAAGGACATTGAGGAGATAAAGCCTGACCAGCTTTGTGTAGATAAAAATTTAAAGGGGGGATTCTGCATCGAAATTTTGTGATTGCCACCTCGCATTTACGAGATTCGCAGAATTTAGGCTTCCATAAGTGAGAGAGGTGAATATAGTCGGAGCATGAACGAAGGGCATCCTGCCGATTAATTTGTAAAACTTTAAGGCGCCTGAACCTCGCCCCCGTGCTCCAGCCGTCTTGCTTCTTCTTCTTCTTCTTCTCCATTAGCGAGCCAACATCCTCCTCCTCTCACTCTTACACGCACTCTTTTCTAGTGGCGCATACCCATCTGTGGGTGATTGCCTTGTTTCATTTTTGTTGCTTTCTTCTTCTACTGCTTTGGTACTTGAACATTTCCTGTTATCGCATTACGAGGTGTTGCCTTGGTTGTGGGCATGCATCCAGAGGATGTGATGTAAAGAGTGCTTAAATTTAACGGGGCCACATGCCCCATTCTGGGATATTGGTCTTGGTGTCCCCCCATTTTTTGGGGAACGATGTTTGCTCCACTTTGGCTGCAATGAACCACGTGAACCACGAACTACCTGCACTAAAATCTGCACTAAGTAGGCAATGTGGCACAACACCCACAATGGGATGGGCGCAAGAGAGTCAACCGGCTCTGGTCCACAATTTACATTTGCAGGGCATTTGTTACTGTCAATCTGGATGATTAAGTGTGCTTTGATGTCCGATGTAAGAAGACATAATATCCCGCTTGCCACTTTGTCTTGCTGAGTTATGTTTGGATGCAACTAATGAACACTTTAATCAGGAAACAACTGGATTAGTATCGGTGAATTATGGTGCCGGGAATAGAACTACAGTAGCCGACTGATTTTTCGGCCCTGGAAGGGAACGAAAAATAGTCCGAATAAAAGAGCAGTACCGAAAAAATTTGAAATTCGCAAAAACTAGTGAGTGATAACTTTATTAAGATGAGCTTCAGGGCACTGATGGTTGGGCTCAGTGGGGGGGCCTCCTCTGGTCCGGGAAACTTCATTTCATTTAATATGACTGAAGAAGTCGTGAATGGTTCAAGACAAAACCTGATGATAATGTTGCTTATGAGTGAGCGTCACCTGGTTCCTAAAAAAAGTGGTGTGTAAAAAAAAAACTGGCCACGTGTGACCTCGTTTCCAGCTTTCGAGATTGCTTCCCCGCGTACTACATGCAAAATTATGGCGCCTCCAAGATCAATGTTGGTTACCCCTCTGGGAGTCAAGCCAATCCCCATCCAATCCGAAGCTAGCCAGGTGGCTTAGGATTCGAAATGATGTCGTCCTGGAGTCACACTGTGGCTATGTCGGCGGAAAATTTTGTCCGGAAAATTGAACTTTTGGCTTTATTTTGTCTAAAATATCCGTTGTTCATATACATTACTTCCACTGGTCCACTGGCAGTTCCTCAGGTGAGAATTAATCAGAGCCTCCACTAGAGCACCCCTCGTCTAGCATGGTTGTAGCTTGAGTGCTTTAAGCACATCAATCATCACTCAATCAGCCATCCAATCAATCAATCAGTGCCATCTTGTCATCAGTGCTGTCCAGAATTGTCACGAATAAGCTCTCACCGCAAACTCTTTGCAGGCACAGCACAAGGATGTGGAGAACATCCGCAACATCGGCATCTCGGCCCACATTGACTCGGGCAAGACCACGCTCACCGAGCGAGCTACTCTTCTACACGGGGCGCATCGACCAGATGCACGAGGTAAGTGTCTCCAGTTCAGTCCTGGCGGTCGTGGCTGCGTGGTTCAGAACTTGCGGAGAACAGGCACTGGTGTGGTGTGCACGACACGGCTTGACCAGAAGAGTGCAAGGCGTTTCCTTTTTCGGAGGTGTCCGCTTCGACAGCGGCTGTGCGGGCCCGCACTGCTGCTTCTCTCACATTATTGCTCAGAATACTATATTTTTGCTCATATAACCCGCCCCTGCATATAATTCGCACCCCCACTATCAGCCCGCCGGAAAAGAAAAAAATATCTCGCGTATGGCCCGCACATTTGGTACAGGAAAAGCGGCACCAAAGCTACTGCTCAAGCAACACATCGCATAATGCGTAGACAGACAAAACATATATTTAGCAAGTAGAATACACTGACCGCAAGGCAAAGTCACAATTCACTAATAAAATTCAGTTGTTAGAGTGCACTCGTTCTTGTTTTTTCTTCCTTGTCCTTGTATGTTTTCGCGCAATCACTGCCATGGAAGGCTTAGTCAGTGTTACTGCGTAGGAGCTTCATGGCACAACGTGCATTGCCGTGAAGCTGCACTAAAGGAAAAGCCCCGCGTGTTATCCGCACCCCTACTTTGCCACTGAAATTTTCGCATTTTTGATGCGGTGTATACATTGCGAAAATACGGTACATGCTTTTGAAATGGACGCATTTCGGAATTTTGTCCCAGATAAGCGCATTATTTGTCCTTCGCCTCTACTAATAGGTTCAGCAGGTTCATGGGTTACGGGTTGGGAAACAGTGTGTCTCGGTGGCCACCAGAAAAACGCATCAGTATCACAGTAATCCAAATAATCAAGTCTGCTAACTCTTCCAGCTACTGGTTTTAGGGTGTGTTTGTATTGGGAAAGTGTGGGTGCCTGCCGTATTAGTTGTCTCCAATTTCCTGATACAAACAAGTTGGTTACAATCAGTAGTCGAACAGATGATGTACAGATTTTTGTTAATTATTTTGTTAGTTATGCTACCTTCTGTGAATGTTATGCCTGCTGAGACGTGGTGAGATGACGCAAGAAAGAGGACGATTGCATCCAGCCTCTGCTGCTCCCACTAAATTCTTTCTTCTGCTTTACTATTTTGCATCGTATGATTGATTAATGGAAAAAGAACTCTTCTTGGTCAATCCCCCTAAGTGGGTATGCGTTATTTTTTGGGCCACCAACACCACCGCCACCATCTCCCCCCCTACCCAGGTGAAGGGCAAGGACCAGGTGGGTGCGGTGATGGACTCGATGGAGCTGGAGCGGCAGCGGGGCATCACGATCCAGTCGGCGGCCACCCAGGTCTACTGGGGCCCCACGGCCATCAACATCATCGACACGCCCGGCCACGTCGACTTCACCATCGAGGTGGAGCGCGCCCTGCGCGTGCTCGACGGCGCCGTGCTCGTCCTCTGCGCGGTGGGTGGCTTGTGGTGCTCCTCCTCTTGCCGGGTGGCAGGCGGAAAAGATGCTCGATTTCACGACAGGCTGGTTTGCTTCGCTTTCGAGTAGGAGGATCGAACAACGCACAGCTTGTGAATAACTGACAGAGATCAGTAGTCCAGGTGGCCTCTGTTAGTTGCGTCAGCTCTGGTCGCAGTTGTGTTTCAGTATGTTTGCTTTTTTTTTTTTTTGCATGTCATGGCACTGGCTCAGTGGCTGAGGCGTTATGCTGCTTGAGCCCAGGGATACAGGTTTGATTCCTTGCCGTGGCAGCTGCTATTCTGATGGAGGCGAATAGTGAAAACACGTGTGGGTTCGAGATTTCAGCGCATGTTAAAGCTCCCCAGGTGGCCAAACTAATCCAGAGCCTTCTGCCATGGCATGCCTTATCGCCTGTGTAGCAGTCAGCGCGGTAAACCTCGTAATCACTCAATCAATCAACCTCTTTAAAAAGCAGGGGTTGTGGAAGCGACGACACTGCCTTGACGAGCAAGGAAAAAAGCAGTTGTACTGACTGCGTCAGTTACATGTTTTAAAATGCTGAGTCCGGGATGTGAAATGCTGTGCATTTTGAAGTTACTGGTATCCAATGTAAAGCAAGTATAAAGAGGGAAATTATTTATTAGGATATTTGAACAAAATAATTAATACTTACCATAAAGTTCCAAGAAAATGCCCTCCCCCGAACCATCGCCCACCCCGCTCTAGGGGTGAAATATTCAATTTAATAAAGGCCCCCACCCCGTAGAATCACGCTAGCTTTGACGGCTTTGAAAGCCCGGGGAGCTCCCTCCACAGAAATGTCCGTGGCCTTGAACAGCCTATGCCTAGATTTTAAACCAAAGAGACACAACCTCTCCGGACTTTTTGCTTGGATATCTCCGCAGTTTAGGTTGGCGATGCAGCCACCTTTTTGTAGTTTTTCACACCTGACCCAAAAGTTCGCCCATCTCATATTTTTCATTTGATACTTCCTTACTTTGGGTGGGTGTTCTTTCGGAACTTTACGGTACTAACATTTGAGTTTCGCTAATTGAAGACAGTAAAAGAAGAACACAGACACGAGTGCTGTGTCGTGTCTGTGTTCTTCTTTTACTGTCTTCGTTTAAAGGGACCCTGCAACACGTTTTGAGCAGTGCGAATAAACCTGCGCGACGTTTAGATTACACTGCCAGGAATATCTGAGCTAAATATTAAACATGCACATTTAGCGGGGAGCACACAAATCGCTGTGAAGGTCCTGGAAAAACCAACCACGCTCTCTCCAATTTCCCTCATTATGCACCACTGGCACCGCTGTAATTAGGTCATTTCAGCGGTGGCTGTCCTATTGGCTGTTGCCAGTCAACTTCACGCTTTATTTCTCACATTTCCTGTTACCCTCCTTCGTCGTTGGCGCTGTGTACCAACCTCTTCTATGCCTGAACCTCTACAAACAGTTTTGGCGTTTCTTTTGTGTTTTGAGTGCGTGTGGAGTCTGAGTGACGAACTCAATACTTCCCTTTCAACCAGACCACTCGACAACAAACGTTTATTGCTTCAAAAACACCCTACCAGCCTGAGCGCGCACGTGCAAGAAGGCGCCAAGTGCCTGCTTTGTCTAGCACCAAACCGGAAATAAGTACTCCATGTTGCGGAGAAAAAAAGAAAACTCCCTGGCCTGTGATATATCAAAGGCCGCCAAAGAGAACATCATGAGCCACCCCCTTCTCCGGGAGAGAGCATGCAGCCTTCGTCGTGTACTTGAGGGTCAAGTTGAGAAGGAACGATAATGCACGATTTTAAATATTGTGCAACTCCAGTGATACTTCACATATTTTCATAATTCTTGTGGGAGGAGATTGCTCAGACTACCCCAAAATGCATTTCGAATAGTCGGTGGTAAATGAAGGAGGGTCCCTCTAAATAAGCTATTAACAGTTGGTGGCATTGAGAAGGGGACCAGATTAGGGTGCGATGGTGGGGCAAGAATGCTTTCGGGGTGAAGCCCCTTAGGAGCTGAGGCTGTTGGCGTCTTCTGTTGTCGTCATTGTCATTCGTCTCATGTAGTCATGGTACTAAAACACCGGGAAACTCGCTTACGCTTTGCGCTAGAACATAACGCGTAATAGAAGACACCGGGGGGACACTTGTCTTTGCGTCGCGCTAGAGAGCTTCACGCTTCAAAGACAAGAGACTTTTACACCAAAGCTGTATACCTCTACCTCGCAACAGTTTCGTCTCAGCTGGCAAAACCGCCAAGGCGCCAAGAATGTATTCATACAGTTCATGCTTCGCTCCTCCCCAGGTTTCACGTTAGTGGAGATGGCCCGGGATGTTTTTGCTTCTCTCATGCATCACTTGTTTTTTTATGGTTTTGTTGGGGGGAATATTCGTTTGAACAACAACAAGAAAGGACTCGAGTGTTTCGACTAACCGGAGTGGTAATTTTCAATAGTGATGGACAGAGTTAAGCGAGACTCCTCCCACGATGCAGTTCTTCTTCCCCTCCCCCTTCCCCTATTGCGCAGGTGGGCGGGGTGCAGTCGCAGACGCTGACGGTGTGCCGCCAGATGCGGCGCTACTCGGTGCCCTGTGTGGCCTTCATCAACAAGCTGGACCGCATGGGCGCCAACCCACTCAAGGTGCTGGGCCAGCTCAGGTGGGATTAGGGTGCTTGTGCCCGACGCTGCCACTGCTGTGCCTCTGCGCTGTCTGCACAAATGTGTTCCTGCACTCTGAAAATGCTCTTGACAGCCACAAAATACAGCGCTTTCAGTAAGGAGTAGAAATCTTTTAAAGGAGTACAGACACAAAATTTTTGTGTTCCGTTTTTTTTTTTTTTTCATGACTATAGGTGCCTACGAGCCCGCTAATCATAGAAGTGCACATTAGATTGCCGAACGCAGCATAAACAGTTACTTACAGCTCCATTTATTCGTGTCAGTTTCAGTGCAGCAAACACCGAGGCAGCTGCCATGACACGAAGGTGCTTTTGGCGTGACTGTTTTCGTCGCACCAAACCCAGTGCTGGTCTGGGCGCGCGCGCAGCAGACCGGCTTGACCGGCTGTAGTCGTTCGTCACGTCAGTCCCAAAAACTGTGACGTGATGCACAAGGCGGAAAAGTGCGTGCCAACAGCACCGCGGCCGCCTCTATACGTCACCGGAGACCTGACGTAGGCCGTTTGGGTTGAAGCGCAGATGTCATGTGTTTGCTTGATGGCGCGGATGAGCTTTCTCTTGTGCGCAAGGATTAAATTGATTTAAAATATGTTCTACTGAACGGTTACGGTTTAAACTTATGAGAGGGTACCTTTATATATCTGTTTATGTAGTTATTTGAGTTTGGAAATTTCGTGTCAGTACTCCTTTAACTTTTTCGTGACCACGGGAAAATTGACCGATTTTTAGGGGGTTCAAGAAAACATTTCTTTCTGTTAAAAAACTGCTTAGACACTAATTACAGGAACACGAAATGCAGATTATTTAGTGGCCTTTCCAACAACACCAGTTTTTTAAAATGTTTTGATCGAAATTTTTGTCAAGTTGTCGAAGAAAATGATAAAAAAGGAGTTCTGTATAACAAACAGCTGGTAGTAGAAAAAAATTAGAATATACATTTTGTAGGGAAACATTTCAAAAACACACCCTAGCAAAAATGACGACTTGTGCAGAACATTTTGTCAGATATAAAAAACAATGCTAGCACGCGTGGTGCTCATGCCACGCAGTGAGGCCCAACCTCTATTTCAAATTGTGCAATTCGGGTGGTTCTCTGGAAAGAAATCTTGTGGTTTGACATTATCAGAGGCACCAATTTGCCCCCACGTAATGTAAAAGCATCTTGTCAATGACTGAGTTTGCATTTACGGCCAGCACAGTATTCGGGACAAGCACGCGATGCGGAAAAACATGCATGAAGTTGAAAACGGAACTCCGTAGTTGATGCTTGTTGACGTTCACTGTCAGTTAGCTCTCAAAACATAAACTTGCGGTTTATTATCATCTTCTGACTCGCCATTGTAGCCTTGCTTGCAGGAATGAGGTGCGATGCGCTAGAATCGTGCCCTGCAAATTTTGGCCGAGTAGCTGTTGCACGATAAAAAAGATCAGCACTACGAGCCTTCTGCATTGCAGCGCCACCGAACATTTTTGAAATGAAACAGTATAAAAAAAACTTATCGGAGACTTCGTCCGAATAGTCAGTTCAACTAAGCAGCAACACTAGACACCTGGAGATACCCTCGTAGGGAAATGAAACTGGCAGGCGAACAGCTGGTGATGTGTAAGGCCGGTTTGAAGCGGTCTCCTCGTCAGAACTGATATCTGGTGACTGGGTGTTATCTTTTGTCTTGCATCGTAAGTTCTTTTGCAGAAATCGGGTTAGGGTTGGGTGAAATCAGGAGCGGCACGCTTTTGTCGAGGATCAGTCGCAGACGCTCAAGGCGCCATGGCAGGTAGCCTTGAAGTTGGGTAACTGCGTAGTAGCGCTAAATATGAATTTCGCGATGCAGAAACGAAACCGAAACTATTGTAAACTGTTCGCGAATGGTCCTGGGGTAAGTAAACTACCACAGTCCTTAGAACAACGTGCGCAAAGGCAATAAAACTGCCTAAAATCATAAGGTAGCTTTGCAAACAGGCACTGCTTGACATTTTCAGCCGATTTCTGGGATTATTACTGTCAGAGTGCAAACCTGACGGTTGAAAATCATCTTCTGATTCACCGTTCGTGCCCTGATAACGAAAACCAAACGTTGATGCAGAGTAATTATGAGTGGCACGCATTCTTCATTGTTAGCAGTGACGCGCGATGACCACGCCCCTTTTCCACACCCAGGTAGTGCAAACACGTGTCACAAATCACGATTTTGTTGCAAAAATGAAAACAAAAGTGATTTTGAAAGGGCATTTTCTGAGCTAACTCCAAATGGCTTCACTTGTTCCAGCAACGCCTGGAATGCTATGAAAATGGGCTTCCAAGGTATCGTTCAAATTGAATGATTTTGAATAGGCGCGGTAACGAAAGAGTTAAACCTAGTTTGTGCAGCTGGGTTTGTGCAAGCTGCATGAACGTTTAGTTGGTACAGGTTTTGAAGAAATCTGCACAAACTATGGGAATAAAAATTCCCCTTCAGTTTTTTCTTTTCAGATCACCGTGCTGTTTTTGTTGGAAACATTTAACTGATAGTTCCGACAAAATTGGCACATTTCTTAGCTTCTCGGCAAACAGTTAATGGGCCAACATTGGTATGGATTAAGAAAAAATGGCCGCCATCCCGCTTTGGGAAAGTGGATGTCCAGCGTAGCTGTTGTAAACAACTGCACATGCTGATTGAGGAGGCTATGAAATGTTCCTCGTCGTCGAGGCGGTTCTGTCACTTATGCTCGACTTCTGCGGCAGCAAAGCCCGACTCATGTGCTCACCCTCAAATAATGTCAACCTCCCTTTTCGAGAGCAGTGGCAAACCTAATTTTTACCAGGAACACGGGATGGGGTGGGGAGGCACCCTATCATCCATCATGTGGTTTCAATGCTTGTTCTTTTCAATGTCGTTCTTTTTTAAACAAACACTGAGCTCTGTGCTGTATGCCTGATTGCGAAGAAACATTGCGCTCGGCTTCTCTGGCGGCAAATGCTGGGTCCTGCCTAGCCTGACACATGCGCTCGGTGTCTTGGGTGGGAACTGCTCAGTCCTGCCTATGTTTTTTTGCTTACAACGACAGGAAATTTCCCGACTGAGATTCTAACAGCTTCTCTGTAAAATTCCTGCAAGAGCAGGGCAGAGTGGGATACTTTCAGATGCAGCGTATGTGTCAAACCTGCTGCTAAGGGATCCTTGACAGATGCCAAAGTAGACGGCGTGCCACAACAACTGTTGCTCCTAAAATACAAGGCACATAACAGTGAGCCTGCCCCAGCAGTAATAGCCAAGCCTGTCCTCCTCTGGCGTGTGCAGGTCCAAGCTGCAGTACAATGCAGCCCTGCTGCAGCTGCCCATCGGACTGGAGGGGAACCACAAGGGGGTCGTCGACCTGATCCACCGGCGAGCCATCTACTGCCGTGGGGAGCATGGGTCAGTGTCGCTCGCTTGGCCCTGTCTGCCTTCTACCCTCATCTTTGCTTTCCTCTGTTGCTGCTGGAATTGCCATGATGTGTGGCTGTGATCATCAATAACATTGGCCCCGGCCCCCAAGATGTGTGGCCAATGTTAAATTGTTGCCAACATCCTGGGAACGGGAAATCAATTTTGTTATTTTAACGCTAGTGATAGGCCCTCATTGTACCATGTGTTCATGGAGGCTTTGTGGCACACTCTGAAGAGAACTTGTCTGCAGAGTATTGTCACGAAATTTTCCGTGTTAAAGAAGCTTTTTTTTTTTTTTCGCTGCTATGGGTGCCCTCCAGCCCACTAATCATGGAATGGCGCATTAAACGGTCGATCGCAGCGTAAATAATTAGTTACAGCCTCATTTGTTCGTGCAAGTTTCGGTTTTGACAAAATGAACATCGAGACGGCTGCCTTGACACGATGGCACTCGTGGCGTCACCATTCTTGTTGCATCACCTCTGGTCTGGACGCGTGCGCTTGCGTTTGCACGCCAGGAGCAGATGGCGTCCTGCTGATGCCGATGTTGAAAGGGTATTCATTCTGAGCTTTCTCGTTCGCACAAAGATTAGAAGGGATTTAAAATATGTTATGCTGAACTGTTACTCCCAAAACTTACACAAAGGAAGCCTTTTACATAGTCATCTCCACTTTGAAATTTCGTGTCAGTACTACTTTAATACAATTTCCCGACATGGGGAGGGATCTTGTCTGGCTTGGAGGGCAAGAACTTGGATATTAAGAATGAAATTGGACAAAAAAAGAAAAATTTTGGGGACATTCAAATCTGCTTATGTGCAATGTCGCGAAAGCGTGCAGATGTATGGATTCACTGCCATAGACGTGGAACCAGCCAGTGTCGAAGCTAACAGGAGGAGAACACGACACTGTCGCACATGACATGTGGCCTAACTTCAGGCTGGCACATACTTGTGTTCGCAGCCAATCGGTACATTAAGCCGGTGCCTACTTGTGTGTGCAGCCAGTGGAGATTTATGAGCCACGAGTTGCGGTGCTACATTTTAGGTCAGCGGCTTTTTCACTTAATAAAATACTTAATTAAGGGGGGACGCTGGTCTTTGGGGACCAACAATTTGGCAAAAACTCAGTTTCCCGTATTAATCTTCTTTGCAGTCTACAGGTTCCAAAGAATGTACCTGCGAAATGTTATATAGCTGTATCATAAGTATTCACAAAGCTTTGGCCCTTCCAAGTTTTCCAAGTGAGCATTTTTGCCTATGTTCCGAAACTTTTAGCCTTGTTTTCTCAGGACCAATTCTTTTTCCCATGAGGTCAACTGTTGGGATGTACTGGTCAGGTTTTCATCATTTCTGCCACATTCGAAAGCTTATGAACTGAACAGTACAATAAAACCACGAAAATATGAATATGTTCTTGCTAGCACAATTTTTTATGCAGTTCATTTTATGAAAACATTGGTAATTGATGACCTGGCATTTAATAGACTTACAGCAATTTCAGAAACAATGCTAAAATTACTGCTGTGGTGTAGTTGCACTCCCTGGTCCTTCTATATCACAAATGGATAAAAGGTATTAGAGTATTCAATTGCTAGAAAACGAAAACAAATGCCCAAAATAGAGTGGCATAGCATGTTGCACAAGTCTGAACTTACAACATGTAGACAAAAACTGACTGCATATTTGTTCTCAGGATGTTAAAATGCACTTCATTTTTAAATTTTAGGCACATGGGTTAAAAAATAACTAAAGTGTTCTCAAGAGCAGTGTTTACCTCGTAATTTAAAGGCTGTACTAAGCTCGAGAGCTCATTTTACGCTTACTAGGCATTGGATGTACCGGTGGATATTGAGGGGAGACACTGGTCTTGAAAAGTATAACTAGGCCAAAAGATCAAGTTTTTTGCTATTAGTAATCAGAATTCCAGTCCACAAGCCCCAAGAAAGGTATTTGCAGTAGAGAGGGGTGCAGATGAGAGAACTCTGAAAAGTGCTACACTTCAGGTGCTCATAGTCAAGTACAAACATTGTATTGTATTGAATTGCATTGTATTGCAGTGTATTTCACATTGCATTGTATTGTATTGCATTGTATGATATTGTATTGCATTGTATTGTATTGCATTGTATTGTATATTGTATTGTTCACCTTGTGCCATGTTTCCGGTTTCATGTGAGCAAAGCAAAGCCAAGGTGTGCACTATTTGCTGGTCCCACGCTCCCTGTCCCATTTTTGTATTGCTGAGTGGTTATGATGGCCATGATAATGGCCTATTCCATCCCCCCCCCCCTCTTCGCATTCTTGCAAATCGTCACCCGCTTCGGGGTCATCCCCTCTCTGGTCACAGGGAGGAGGTGTGCTATGAAGATCCGCCGGGACTGAGATGCGCACCGAGATGGAAGAACGGCGGCACGAGCTCATCGTGAGTTGCGCTTTAGAAGTGGGCTCGTGGTCTTGTCCTCCTGTAGTTAACTTAAAGGGGCCATGCAGACAAAACACAAGTTTGGTTCGTTCGAAAGATTGCCTGGATGAATCATGCTGACACCACTTTTAACGCACACTTTGTTCAAATCAGCTACATAGTTAGGAGAAAAGGGAGTGGCCATGCAACCCGGTTGCTCATTTCCCGCAAGAGAACCTATGATGTCATAGGTGCCCAGCTGTGTGATTGGCTGAGGCCGGCAAAACGAAATGCAAATTAGGCAGGGCTGAACGAGCTATTTGCGCTCAAGTGTAATGCATATTCTGTTTACAGCCGTAAGAATGGGGAGGTAAACAATAAAAGTTACGAAAGTACATGTAAACATAGAAGTACCGATGCGCACTGCTGTTGGTACTGGGCACACTACGCTTGTTTAATAAGGTGCACGGCAGTTTGCCTCTTTGGAATCGTCTTACACGACACTGGCCGATTGGCGCAAGTGACGTTGTCTTACGTGACCCTGTTTGTCGAGCATACCCCATGTTTCACAAAGTGATTGCTTTCTACCATAACAAAAACAAGCAAGATGCAAACACATTAAAAAATAAAGCAATAGCAGACAACTTTCTGCGGTTCCGTATGGTAGCGTCATCTGTGAGTGCTGACAGTAAGCAAGGCTGCCGAGCCAAATGACGCACTGGAAGTTCGTTTAAATACCTGCCCCAGTGACTTCATGGCAGATGTCACGGAAACACACGATTTGGCAGGAGAATAAAAGTTTTAACCTAACTTGATTAATTTCTCAGTGAATACAGCATTATTTGCTGCTGGACAAGCGCTGGGGCACTATAAAACACGAAATCTTTCAAATAAAGCAAATTTGTATTTCGTCTGCATGGCCCCTTTAAGCATGGCCATCTTATACCCGTGCTACACGAGCGTTTCGAAGGCCTTCGAGTCGACATGCCATTTGACTCAAATGATACCAGATTTGAGCTGCTGCTAAACGACGTTTTTCAGAGGCATTTGGTTAAAATGGCATTTGAGTCAAAGGAGCGCGACAACTGACCTTTGAGAGTCTCAAAGGCCTTTTGAAAACACGGGGGCCCTCGGGCTCAGTTTCTGCAAGCCGTAATAACAAAAACAATTATTTACAAGTAAAACTTGTTTGAAGTGAAAGATTTCAAATAATTTTTTTTTCACTTGGTCACTTTCGTTCCTGTCACTCGCTCTACGATTACGAGGTAAACCTGGTACTCTCACACCGGCGGTGCGGAAAAAGACAAAAAGAAACTGGCTGCCTTGTGCAATGATAAGCTTTTTGCCCATTTTTGCGCGCTTGTAGATAATTATCAATTTGATCTCTAAATGGCTTTTGCCCATTTTAACTCGTAAAATTACATTTTCGCCAAGCGATGAAAAACTGCTTCCATGGCAGCATTGGCGACACCAGGGCGAAGCGGAAAACGTTCAAACTGCCTTTGAGAATGGTCGTGTAGATCGACAACTCCTTCCAGTTCGAATGGCATTTGAAATTTGGGAAGGTCATTGACTGAAATGTCCTTTCAAACGCTCATGTAGCACAGTTATACTGGGCACCTGAGACGGGGAGGAAGAGGAAGCACAAGCTGCCATCTTGGCCAATGTGACAGATCTTCCTCGTGGGATGTCCCCAATGTGAAAGATTCGGCTGTTGTGCAATCCTCTAAACCAGCAATGTCCCCTCTTAGAGTCCGACCAGTCCTCATTGGGACCCGTCGCGACTTCCGCGAACTTGGGATGCTTGGGGCTGTGTTTCCTGTTGTATGGTTTGACCGGCATCACTGCTAGAGAGAAACTGGGACCAACAGCTACTTTTGGGTTAGATAAAGTTAGAGCAAGTAAAGTGCCACGAAACCTCCACAGGGCAGGGGTTGGTTCACAGAGCAGCAACATCAACACGCGAGAACACGCTACAAGGGAGGCCTGCACTTCTGATGTCACGTTAAGTATAATAATGTGGTTGGACCTTTACGGCATCACCCCCTCTGGATGTATTCCTGCCACCTGTGTGTCCATGACCTTGAAAGGGTTAAGGCCCGTTCACACTTGTGACGAAAGCAACGGGAATTCTGTCGCTTCGTTGCGCGGCAACAAAAATTGGTCCTGACCATTTGACAAAAATGATCGTCGCGTGACAAAGCGTTGGAATTCCCGTCGCTTTTGTCACAAGTGTGAACGGGCCTTTAGTAATGTGACACGGGGAACTGAGACTATTCTCGTTCTGTGTCCGACCCGAGGCTCTAGTTTACCCCTTGTTCCTGCGGGCCGTGTTTTTCTGCACAGAGCACGCATCGAATGCAGACGAGGCCCTTGGGGAGCTGTACCTGAACGAGCAGACCACCCTCGGAGGAACAGCTCATGGCAAGTTTTTTTCCCCACATCAAATGGCGTGGGTATGGTTTCCAGTGCCATAACTGCTAACAGCTCCGTGATGCACACGTTGTTAGGAGCGGCCTGCAGCAATCCGGGATTGTCAATCTGGAGGAGGAATCAGATGTATAACGCCAAACATGGCGAAACACAGTCACATCAGGCACAACTTGTTTAATGCGCAGCTGGCTTAAAGGAGTTCAGTCGAGGATTGAGCCATTGACCGTTTAATTTGAAAGAAGAATTTGTTGAGCAAGAAGGATGCATACGGGTATTCAAAACTTTCAAATTTTCCAGTTATGAGCAAGGGGAGCCAAATGCTGGGAATCATTGCAGGTCATAGCCAACCACAAGGTTCACGTGTGATGTATAACGTTTTCTTAGTTAGCGAAATTGCGAGATACAGTTGAACCTCGTTATAAGAGACACTGATGTAAGAGACAAATGGGTATAAGAGACACTATTCACCCACATGGGCTGCCCTATCTTTCCCATTAAATTGACCTCTTTTATAAGAGACGGATGTAGAAGACAGTTGGTTTGAAGTCATTGAACTTTAATCAAAATCTCGCTTGTAACAGACATTTTAACTTCAGATGCACTGCCACCAGTCACTCATTGCAGTTGCTTCCATTGTGGAAACACAGGTACAGTCACTATTTATTATAACTTCAGCAAACACACCAGTCAGTTGAAATAATGAGAAGCCCGCCAATGGTGCAACTTACAGAAGTGGTTGCTTACTGCCATCCATTGGAGCGCGGCACATGCGGGCTCTCCCACTCGCTAGCTCCCCATCAAGAAGCACTGCAGATGTTGAGTCCTGCAAGCGTAATGAATAGCCTGAGCACACAGCGGAAGCTGTGGCCATCAGGCTTGTGAACTCAACATCAACGATTCATCTCCACAAACAAGGAAAGGAAAAAAAGCCAGTTTTAAAAACAGTGTCAATACAGTCGTGAAGCAAACAAAGTTTCATAAATTCTGCCAAACATTAATTAGAATGAATCTTTTGAAACATGCTGAGTTTCATAAATTTGAGCTTATTTTAGTCTTTTGAAACATCGGTGCTTCATTGACTATGGGTTATCAGTTAGTGAAAACATGAACTGCTTATAAGAACATCTCGTATAAGAGACAGAAACTGCTCCCCGGTACGTGTCTCTTATAAAGGGGTTCAACTGTATGGCATCATTGTTATCGGGACTAAACAGTCTTTCTAATAAACCAAACTTGTATTTTGTCTTCATGGCTCCTTTAAAACTCCTTTTTTCAGGCCTGCTGTCGCCAGTGTTGATCTCTGACACAACTACCAAAAAATTGGCACACATACTGGAGCACTGCAAGAAAACAGTGGCAACTGTTGCCCTTGGTTCAGAGCTGTGCAGCAATGTTTTGGATATTGCAAATGAACTGGGAAGATGAATCGTTGGAAGCAATGCGATAATCCGGAAGCATGCAAGGCAGCGGTGATGTAAAGCGGTATAGAAGCGACCGAATACAACGCTACCACGTACCAAGCGGTTTCATTAGTTTCGGTCAAATCGGTCGTGCTTTCGCGAACTCCCACATCCTTTTCTGCTCCAGACCACTAAGCAAAATGTTCCTTCATTTGACCCGTGATCAGTATTGACGCTTTGTTGAAGAAAAGCACATTGTCCTTTTGAGGCTGTGTTAATGTTGGCACCAACGCCTCCTCCCAGAGCATTAACGCCGCAAGTGTGGACGACAAAAAATTAAAACGAGCGCAAAAAACGAGGACACAGAAACACAGTAGACTGGACGAGCACTCGTCCCGTCTACGAAGCGCTCGTCCCGTCTACTGTGTTTCTGTGTCCTCGTCCTTTGTGCTCGTTTTAATTTTTTGAAGCCATGAACCAACACGCCCAACAAAGCATTCTATTAAGTGTGGACGAGTAGTGCCATCCAGCGGCAACCAGGGAAGATGTTGCGTACCAGACGTTGAAAATACTGACCTTCTCCAAAGTAATCATTCCCGTGCTTATGCATTCCGCGTTTAAGTGGCTTGCCTCCAGTACTGTACAAGGGTCGCACAATTATCTGGGCGAGTATTGCACCAGGTATTGCACTGAAACCAAAACGAACTTGTTGGCGTTTGGGGTTGCCGCACAATCTATCGGCTGGGCTCCCATCATATTGTTTCTAGCTTTCTTCTGTTCTCCGACATTTAAACACGACAGTACAGAACTGCGAGTTATGTTTTTATAAACTCGTGCGACGTATTGTCAAAGTAATTGTCACGCAATTTTAACCACGTCTGGTGTAAGTTGCGCGGTATGGTCAGTGGCGGCGGGGCCTGTCTTCACATCTTTGCTGTTTCCTACCTCATCTTAGAAAATCTACGACATAAGAGTGGTATATCTGTGTTCTCGGTGAGCTTATCTATCAATCTAGGGCAACCTGTATTACGTCTTCAGTTTCCCGTTAATGCATTGTTTCTACGGAAAGTTCCGTGATCCATCTTGAGAACTGAATCACTGCATATGTAAGGGGTACGCAGCCGGGGCTTCACTGCGTCTTGTAGCTGATCCAGCTGATAATGTGGCTTATGACGTGACCGAGAGTAATAATTTCAGGGTATTAAATTGACAAACTTCTTTGCTTGCTGCTCTTCATTGGTATTGTTTGTCGAGCTCTCCTCTTCTGTGCCATGTTGTGGAGGGCACAGAAGGGCAGGCAGTGAGATATGCTTGTCAAGTGATGCCTTCAGTTTCCCACCGAGGAAGAAATTGATTGCAGCAGCAATTGATGGTGCTGTGCCTTTTTTCTATGGTCCTCACAAAAGAAAGCATTCAGTTTTGCGCGGGAGTCAGTGCACCACTGAATGCTTGACCGTGCTGGATGCCCTGTTAGTTCTATCGTATCACATAGCAGCAGGCCTCCGTTCTGCATTCCGAACCGGAGTTTGAATGAACAGTCAGCGCAGACTTTTTTTTCTTACCTGAACTGGTGCAGATGAGTGCGGTGTCATGCACACCAGTGCAGAGTTGCTACTGGAGCTATGGTTAAAAAGAAAAAAAAGAAATGAATCTATGCTGCACTACTTGCACCAGTGTAGCCAGTGCAAATCAAAAACTAGCTCTAGTGTTATGTACACATTGTTTCGGAGGGGACTTATTTTTTTCATGGCAAGGAGAAGCACGGGTTGGGGTGCACTCAATTTGTAGCATTTTGCTATTTCATAAAACGCCTGAGGAAGAGCTTGATTGTGCCCAATTGCTATCTTCCCCTTACCAAGTTTGCCACTGAACACAGTTGACGGACATATTGATGAAGACAGCGTACGGATGAAGACGAAAAAGAGAGAGGACAGTAGAGGGGCTGGCTTGTTTAACAAGTGTGCATATTTATTGCCATCTGCAATGTATGGAATAAAAAACAAATGATGCCACATTCCTAAAAAAGTTAAAAAAAAAGAAATGAATAGGAAACAAAAAAGAAACAATGAAGAAAAGAGGAAAGGAAAAAGAGAAAAAAAAACAATTATGGTACCCCCAATGCAAAATTTGTGCGCAGCGCGAATTGCAACTTCTCAGTCACGGCACATATCTGCTGCGTCTCAGGAAGTGCTCATGCGATCAGCGAACGCGTGGTGGTCCGTGGTGTTCTGCCGTCGCTATCTCGCAGCGCTTTGCTGCCGCCTAGCATGTTGTTGCAAATCTTGTTTGAACCTCCCGCGCAAATGTCGTGGTTCGGTTGAGCCACTACTAACGGTGGAGGAGCGTCTGGTGAAAGTGGGAGGGGGAGGCAGTGTTGCATGCTGAGCCACAGTGGTGCGCTTGGAGATGACACCATAGCAGCGCGTGCCGCCCTCCCCCTCACACTTTTGCCAGGCGCTCCTCCTCCTGTTTTCTTTCTGCCTTCGCTATCTCGTTCATGCGCCTGGTTACATGGACATCACCATCATTGGCAAAGGGCTGTGCACTATTAAAACGATGTCCACACAGCGCTGTAGGCAACGTTCCCTGCGCTGCTTTCACCGATATGTCATGCAACCAACTAAGCTCAAACTGAACCTTCAGTCCAGAGTTTAACAGGCAGTACTAGTGCCCTCCAGGCGATGTATAATAAGCCACTACCCCCCCCCCCCCCACCGTTGCAGGCGGGCATCCGTCGGGCGTGCCTCAAGCGTCAGTTCTTCCCCGTGCTGTTGGGGACGGCCCTGAAGAACAAGGGCGTGCAGCCCCTGCTGGACGCCGTCGTGCAGTACCTGCCCAACCCCTCCGAGGTCACCAACTACGCCCTGGACGAGAGCGACCCGTGAGTGGTCTGCTTGCACTTGCGCCCCCCTGAGAGTGTAGTTCGCACTTAAGGGGACATGCGGACAAAATACAAGTTCGTTTTATTCGAAAGATTTCGTGTTTTATTGTGCCCCCAGCGCTTGTATGGCAGCGAACGATGCCGTATTCACTGAGAAATTAATCAATTTAAGTTAAAATTCTGATTCTCCCGCCAAATTGTGTGTTTTCTGGACGTAAGCAGTGAAGTCAAGTTCGCCTATTCAAATGAACTTCCAGTGCGTCATTCGCCTCTGCAGCCTTGCTAGCAAATTGTCCTCCCAGATGGCGCTACCATACTCATCCGTGGACTGTTGTCCGCCGTTGCTTTGTTGTTGACCGCATTTGCACATGGCTTGTTTTTGTACTGTAGAAAGTAATCGTTTTGTGAAACATGGGGTATCCTCGACAAACAGGGTCACATAAGACAACGTCGCTTACGCCAATCCGCCAGTGTTGTGTAAGACATCTCCAAAGCCGCAGGCTGCTGTGCAGCTAAAACAAGCATTGCGCGCCCAGTACCAACAAACAGCAGTGCACATCGGTACTTCCATGCTTACGTGCATTTTCTTAACTTTCATTGTTTACTTCACAGTCCTTACTGCTGTAAAATGAATATGCATAGCATTTAAGCTCAAGCAGCTCGTTCGAAAAGCTTATAAGCTCTGCCTAATTTGCGTTTGTCTTTGCCAGCCTCAGCCAATCGCAGAGCCTGGCACAAATGACATCATAGGTTCTGTTGCGGGAAATGAGCTTGTGGGTTGCAATGGCTATTCCCCTTTTTTCCTAATTATATAGCTTATTTGAGGGAAGTGTGCTTTAAAAGTGGTGTCAGTATGGTTCTAACGAGGCAATCTTTCGAATGAACCAAACTTGTGTTTTGTCTGCATGGCCCCATGAGGGCAAAGCACAAGTTTTGCTCACTAAAAAAACTGCTTTGTCCTCGTGATGAAAGTAACGCCAATCCTATCGCAAACTGCAAACAGATATTGGAGAGATTAAGGAAAACAGACGAAGCAGTGGCAACCCCCCAGCAACTTTCAAGCTGTTTCTCCACGATGTCACAGGATGTTGTATGTGTGATTGGCGGCCGCCAACTAAAGGCACCGCCAAGAGACACGACTGGGTGATTGTAGTTGCCCTTCCCTTGGGTTCACTTTGTATCACTTGAGTACTGTTAATGTGCAGTGAGCACAGACGTTACCATGCTTTTCATGCTGGCCTCGATTGCATCCCTACTGGTCATGTTGGATCACTGTAGCTCTAAATCGGGAGGTTTTTCGATATTTCTGGCATTTATTCTGGCTAAGTAACTTCTTTCGTGGCTGGAATGGAGCAGAGTGAGTTGCCTAAGGCTGGTATACTTTGAAATTGGTTGATTGTAGGGTTTAACGCGCCGACGCAACGCAGGCGATGAGGCGCGCCGTAGTGGAGGGCTCCGGATTAATTGTGACCACCTGGGGATCTTTGGCGTGTGCCGAAATTTCGTGCACATGGGCGTTTCTGCTTTTCGCCTCCATCAGAAAAGCGGCCGCTGTGGCCAGGAATCAACCCACGACCTTGTGCTCAGCAGCGCAACGCCTTAGCCACTGAGCCACCGCGGCGGGTGGTACTTTCAAATTGAGCAAAGGTGTACTTTGTCTTCATGGCCCCTGTCAAAGTGAACTGCTGCTGTTCAAAGCTCACTTATCCCTACAACTCTTGTTCCCTGCACCTTGTTGAATTTGGGGGCACGGACAGTGCTCATGGTCCTGTGCGATGATTCCATGGTCCTGCCACGGCATAACTTTCTCTGGTAAGGAGCCCCACTGGTGAGAACAGCTTCTAACAGACTGTGCTGATGCCGTGAAATCTTGCACAGTTGCCAAAGAGTGATGACGAGGTGAGTATGAGGACAGACAGCAGTTTTCTTCTTCAAAAAGCACAAACTTCAGTCAAATGAGAGGCGAAGAATGCCATGTTGGTGCGCTGAACTTCTAGTTGGCCTTGTCGAAGGGCTTGAGAACTGCTCCTCCGTTTGCTCATCTTGCTCTTCTGAAAGGTTATCGTTGCCAAGTGCCGGATGTTGTGTTCCCTCCCCGAGTCTCGCCATTGCCATTGCCCACCTTGTCTGTGTGCAGGGCCGAGGTGAAGAAGGTGGTGATGAGCCCAGCCCGGGACGGGAGCCACCCCATGATCGCCCTGGCCTTCAAGCTGGAGGTGAGCCCAAGGAGGGGGTGTTTGTGTCATGTTGACACAGGTGCCGGAAAGGGAAGGGAAGATTTCATGGGGAGCCCAGCTAACTTGGCACCTTTGAGGATCAAGGGTTGGGGGTGAGGTTTGGGAGGTGGACGGACGTTTTATATGGTTGGGGTAGGTCAAGCAGGGGTGGGGTGTTACTGAGTAGCCTTTGGGTGCAGTTAAGAAAGTGTTATGTAAGGGGTGTGTTTGTTTGTGGTGCACATCACGTAAAAATGGCGTGTGGTTGAGAAAGGTTAGAGGGAGGAGAAGCGGACGTGCGATGTCTTCTCACATCGTGTTAATGTGAATTTTTTGTCAGTTAATATGAAATTTTTTTTTACCTAGAGATTCAGCAGAGCTGTGTTTCCTGCTGGGAGGTAGGCTGATATTTGGAGGTTGATGTTCAATTAAAAAATAAGTCATTTTGACTTGAAACAATTTTGAGCCGAATCGTTATTTGCTTTGAATTCACTTTGAATGCAGAAATCACTGTTTGCACAGCCCTGCCATTCATACTTGCTATGCTGTAAGTTCATAGCAAGTGTGAATGCACCGCAGGCTCTGTTACATCGCGAAAAAATGGGGAAGGAAATGGGAGAGAGGCATGCCAGGTTTATTTTTCTTAATAACAAAGCAAAGCATTGTCCCCAGTTAAAAAGCCAAAAGAGCTTCGATATTTTAGATTAAAGGGCCACGAAGGGAAAATACAAGTTTGGTTCATTAGAAAGATTGCTTTGTCTCGATAAGACTGATGCCCATTTTACAGCACACTTCATTGAGACATGTATAAAAAAATTGGCGTAGCTTGCATAAGTGGTGCAAGGTTGGAAAAACAGTAGAGCTGGGGGTAGACTTGTACCCGGGCCACACATACACAAAAAATTACATTAAGGGGAGGACACTGGTCTTGAGGACATTTTTGTTATTTTTTAACCTATGTGCTTGAGATTTACACATTGAGTGTATTTCTACATCCTGAGCAAAAATACGTAGTAGTCAGTTTTCGTCTGTGGGGTGCACGTTTACAGTTGTGCGACATGTTATGTCACTCCGTTTCGGGCAATTTTATTTCGTTATGTACCTATGAAATACTCAAATAGCTTTTATCCCTTTGTGCTCTAGAAGGACCAGGGAGTGCAACTATACCACTGCAGTAATTTTAGCACTGTTTCTGCAAACGCTGTAAAATTCGTAAATGTCAGGTCGTGAATTTACAACGTTTTTTGTAAAACTAACTGCATAAAATCTTGTGCCAGCAAAACAAAATTCGGTACTTTAGTGGTTTTATTGCACTGTTCAGTTCATAAGCTTTCGAATGCAGCAAGAATGATGTAAATCGAACCAGTACATCCCAAGATATTGTACCCGACAGCTGACCGTGCTGGAAAAAAATTGGTTCTGAGAAAACAGGGCACGAAGTTTGCAAACATAGGCAAAAATGGTCATTTAGGCGACTTGAAAGGGCAACAGCTTTGTGAATACTTATGATACAGCTATGATATTTCGCAGGTACATTCTTTGAAACCCGTAGACTGCAAATAAAATTAATACAGAAAATTGATTTTTTGGCAAATTTTCGATCCTCAAGACCAGTGTCCCCCCTTAAGTAATAAGTGCTTAAGGCCTCAATATACCGAATGGCATTGTTCGGGCCGTGCTACACGCAACAACGTAAAGGAATTAAATGTGTTAGGCATGATGGTGATGATGACCAAAAAGAGAAATGCACTCATGTTTTAGAAGTTTTTAACGTAGGGAAAAACGTAAAACAAGGGTTAAATATGTCTTTTTTGTGAAAGAAAACATGATGAGAAATAGTGTTTTCAAAAAAATCGGGTGAGCCATTTTTAAAAGTGGCTTCAGGAGCTGCCGTTGCCTGCCAGCGGTAGCCAAATTCAAAAAATTCAAAACTACAAGTAACACGATGTTTTGCCTTTTGCCGCTTTTTTCGTGAACTTCGTCGTCTTCAGAACTTCGCCACCAAGAGTGCACAAAAGATCGTCTTATTCTGAAGTTCAGCTACATTTCTGTGCCAACACCATGGTGCTGAGAGTGTTGTTGGTTTTAATTTGGGGTTCATCGTGTTCGAGAGTAGGCAGATTTAAGGCGTTCGTGAAAGCGAATAATTTGTGCCGAACTCCTTCAACCAAAAATGGCATTAGAGCAAATGGCATTAAATTTTTGGGTGTAGCAGTGAACTACTAGCATTAAAACTGAAGGGATTAAGCACTTAACGTCATTTTTCGTGTAAGTGTGGCACGGGTATTAGCTTCTCCCCATTTTGACGTATCCCACGTGAGAAGAAGCAGCTGAACTCCAGTAGTGCAAAGCTGTTTTGGATGGCCCTGGTAAGCAAAGACGATTAAAGTGTGTACGGTGTTTTATTCAGTTGCAATCGTCGTCATCTTCCGGCATCACAGCCGCGGAGGGCAAATCCTCCTTAGCGCGTCCTTGCCTCGATAGAACTCCACTTCTTTGCCAGCTGGTCGAGTGGCTGTCTCCACGTGTGGATTGTGCAGGGATGTCTTGGGAGATTCGTTGTCGTCGTCTGCGATCGCTATGCGACAACGTTGTCGTTTTCAGTCACTACGCAATGACGACGACGAAGGCAAGAGCTCCATAATGTGACGCAAGCCCACGCACAAGCCTGGCCGACGCTAGGCGGTCGCCGCGAGGCACGCACTCACGTGCGCTCAGGGTTTTCTGCCTCCGCCAGACGGATTTGTGTCGAACTAAGCAGCTCTGCTGTTAAAAATTCATCAAGCAGTGGCGACTCCCCGGCCACTTTCTGGGGACATCTCTGTGGCGTCATAGAACCCTCTTTGTCTGATTGGTGGCCGCGAACCTAAACCTCCCCGAAGAAGCCTGACTGGGCAGTTGTAGTGGGGCCTCTGGTTCTGTTGGGTTGTATCACTTGAATGCTGACATGCAGTTAGCACACTGATAGTGCTGGCCCATATTTTTAAGTCACTCCAGCCGATAACATGTCACTGTAGCATGAAACTCAAGTATTTCAGTATTGCCCGCGTTTTCTCGATTAAAAAAAGTGTCTTTGGTGGCTGGTGTGGAGTTGAGTGAGTTACCAAGGGCTGGTTCTTTTAAACGGGACATAGTTGCATTTTGAATGAAAAGTGACCGAGCCTCGAGTGTCATCCGTTTAATTAACGGATGACGCTCCATTTAATCAACGGATGATGCCCCGTCCTCTTCTTCTCTTCTGCACCACCGCAGGCGGGCCGCTTTGGGCAGCTGACCTACCTGCGGGTGTACCAGGGGCGGCTGCGCAAGGGGGACACCCTGTGGAACGCCCGCACGGGCAAGAAGGTGCGGGTGCCCCGAGTGGTGCGCATGCACGCCTCCGAGATGGAGGAGGTCTCGGAAGCCCTGGCCGGGGACATCTGCGCCGTCTTCGGCGTCGACTGCGCCTCGGGCGACACCTTCGTCTCGCAGGCCGACCTCAAGCTGGCCATGGTGAGGGCTCCACGTCCGAGAGATTCAGCCAATTTTGCCTTGGCGTTTAATGCACACAAACGAGGGACAAGATGGGATAACATGCACAAGCGCTTACAACAACTGATAGTTTAAGGGGGGACGCGGGTCTTAGAATGGTCAAAAATGGCCAAAATATAATTTTTGAGAAAATCCAATTTTTGGAATTATTGTGCCTTCAAGCACCTGCCTCCAAAATATCAACGCGAAATTCCATCGGGAAATACTCTAAAATCATGTTTTGAAACGCCTCGGGGGCCACGAAATGCCCCGAATCGGGCAAAAGTTGC
>JABSTR010002061.1:0-11865 GCA_013339765.2 Haemaphysalis longicornis | reverse complement strand
CATTATTTTTGGGAGGACACCATACGACTCGTATATCTAAAAATTTCGATTTAGAAAAGTTCTAGGCGCTATCAGCAAAACCGTTTCTAGTCAAGGTGCTTTAAGTGATGTCCTTTCATTTGGGATAGAGCATATATACTCGACAAAATTGGTTGTCTGTCCCTTTAAAGGAAATTCCTTCTTGTGCGAGTGTTCGCGAGCCTGACCCCGCCAGGCGAAGTGACACCGACACGCAAGAAACAAAAGGAGGGTGCCCCAATTCACGCGCGTCCCCGTACACGAAGGCGCGGCATCGAGGCGCCAACTTCGGCGCTCATTAGCGTCATGATGCGCTACTTCGCTTCGCCTCTTCTAGACAGCGCGAAACCATCTGAATGAGCTGTAGGGAAGGACATAGGGCGCGTTCGTAGCATCTGCTCCCGTCTCGGTTTGTAGCGCAGTGGGAAGAGCGCCACGTACCTCCCGTTGCGGCCAGAGAGTAGTGGGATCGAAACCGGGCGCCGCCGCGTCAATGGTACTTTCTCTGGCGACGTCACTTCCGTGACGCATATCACGTCAGCAAATCCTTTGTGTAGCCGGGCATGAAACACTTTTGTGTTAAAAAATAGATCGAAAGGCCACAATGCACGAAAGTCCCAGAAAATCATTTTATTGCTCAGCACTTTGGCGCCCGCTACTGGAGTTTCACGGCGGCGTTGTCCTCGTTACCGAACGAATGAAGGGAGAACCGAAGACAGACAGCAAAACGGGGGAGGGAAGTGTGGCGAAAGTGTAAGGGGGAGGGTTTTATGGCGAAGTGGTGCGAGACGCTCCACGGCGGCTACGCATTGTGAAAGTGTGAGGGGGAGGCAGGGAGACATGGAATACACTGGCGACACGCTGCGAGGTCACGCCATAGCAGCGCGTGCCGTCGTGCGCTCGACGATGACACCTCAGACGCAGTTCGCAGTCCCTTGCCGAGACCTAAATTGCAATAACTTACTGAGACGCAGTTCGCGCCGGCGACACAGAGGCTTACCATAGCTACATTTGCACCGGAGTTTAAAACACGATGTACAACAACACGCTCGGCGGCGGCGACGCGCTACGCGATAACGGCAGAGTAGTGAGCGCGCCCGCCGTGCGTTCGCTGATCACGCGATCACATCGTGAGATGCAGCAGATATGACCGTGACCGAGAAGACTGCAGTTTGCGCTGCACACAGTTTCGCTCTAGGACTAGTAATCGTCATGTGACACAGCGGGAGACCGGTCTCGATACGGCGCCCCGGTTGGTGGTGGACGCGCATGTGCACAACCGGGTATTTCACTCGTGCGCACAAGCGGTCGTGCCAGTGGTCTACCACGTGCCTTATTCTCCGCTGTGTTATACCTCGCTGCTAACTCTATGCCCCGGTACACCCCATCGTTAAGGCCCTCCAGAAGCGTGGACGTGGCTACCTTCTCGTAATTTGTTTGCGCCTAAGTCGTTCTTGTGCTCTGATTGCGAAAGGAGTATGAGAATGACAATTGGTGCATCGGCAGTGAGCCTCAGACGGCACCTGTCATATTTACTGGTCAATCTTGCTTAAGTTAATACGAGGAGGTCGTGGGTGGGTATGTGGTCGTCGGAGTCAAGTGGGAACTGGTAAATCTGAGCTCAGCTCTTTTGACTGAAGCTGACATTTACCAACCCGCTGAAATGGTCCATGAAGACAAACACAACTTTATTCAGGTTGGAAGAACAAAACTGTGGTAGCCGACTCAGTTCCATTTCAGCCTGGAAATACATTTATAATAATGGAGCTGTGGTTACTGACCGTTCGTTCGCTGTTGCAGGAAAAAAATGCCAAGGAAATGTCGAGTGCTCGTGAGCGAGTGCCTCATGAGCACAGCCACCGCCGAGTACCGGCTCGCGCAGTGGCTTTATGAAAGACAAAACTCTAACCGCGCTGTCTATCTAGTCCTATCGCGATGTAAAAAACCAAAAGAAACTCCAGCGCTAATGCTAAAGTTGAAAAGACTTCCTGTTTGGGAGAGGAGACCGTGGCAGCCGCATTTTCTAGAAGCCATTACGGATAATTGGAGACATGGCTACGAGTGTGCCAATCCTTCCCGAGACAACTTGCAGATCCCGCCCCCCCGCTGCCTCGAGTCGATGACGACGAGCTGGTGGAAGTCTACAATGCTGAGGATGACTTTGCATCCACCACTCGCCGCGAAAAGACGACGATCTGTTCCATGCATACGACGACCAATACTAGTACAGCAACTATGCAAATAAACAATAATAGCGACACTTAACTTTGTCCGACAATGCTCACCTACAGAAGCTTCGCCATTGAAGTGATATCAAGCTTCCCTGGTATTTTTAATCGAACAAACCCAAGAAATGTTGAGAAACGTTCAAACTTTGCGCTACAGTGGCGTAATATAGGTAGGAGTGACGTACAAAGGCCCACACTAAAAACATTTCCATGGATGTAATACTTCTGCGTTAGCTATCATGTGAACATCCCACGGAATTAGACGCCCCTTTACAATCTGCAAGTCAAGTTTCTTGGTGGTGGCTGAGGCGGGCGACGGCCAATCGCACGAACGGATATCCTGTGACGTCCTAGAGAAATAGCCAGAGAGTGGCTGTGGAGGCGCCATTGTTGAATATGTTTTCTTGAATATTCACCATTCAGAGATGGAATATGCGCAAGAATTCACTGCTCGCGCCGTCTACTAGACATTCGTTGCCGTGGAACTTTTTAAAATGCCGCCAGAGGGCGCTTTTTGTATTCTGGCCAAAACATTTTTTAATGCGCATTTTTGAAAAATTTTCTATCGTAAAATTAGTCTAGAATAAATTTTAAATAAAGTATATACTTTGCAAATACCACTTGTGTATTAATGTCATGTCTCAAATTTGCCTAGTGAACTCTTTTCACTAAACAGTGTTGACAAGTATAAAGATCGCCACCAGGTAGTAGTTTGGAAATGTTTTGCCTATATAACGTCTCGTTCAAGAATGCTTTCGCCTCTTGGCCTGGAGGCTGAATTGACAGACAGACAGACAGACAGACAGACAGACAGACAGACAGGCAGACAGACAGACCAAAAATTTAGGTTCAAATAGCCGAAGAAAGACTATCGTATTTGTTATACAGAATCTACTGATGCTTGATTTCGGGTGCCGGACACGTCACCGCACGGAAAGCAAGGACTGATTGGACGAAAACATACGAATCCGCCAAAAAAAGAAATGAGAGAGCGGTCGTGCTGCGTGTAATCGTTGAATCTAATCAGCTCATAAAAATTACGGAAGCGCTCAAGAACAAGACCTATATCTTGACTAAAAATAGAGTGAGAGCTCAAGGAAGAAGCAGAAGGGAGAAATGTATAGTGCTTTAAGGAGCGACGCTTTGGAACTTTCGCGGTGTCCATATAATCAGTTCTTATTTTGTCCGCCGAACGGCTTCCTTCTGCGCTTCCCAAAGTTCTCTACTCCTACCGCGACAATGTCAAACGGCGCTGGGGGGCAGCGGAAAAGTTGGAGAAGAAAGAGAGGCTTGTTACTGCTTGTCTGCCGCTTCTGTCGAAGAAAAGGCGCGAAACGAGGGAAAGCGACTGGCGTCCACGGGACTGTTCGAAACCGAAAACAATGAGATAGTCCTGTCTCGTCTTGGATTCGTAGACAGCGGTCCAGCGATCGAAGCATGAACAGCGCTGTTCACCCCGCAGTCGACGGCCTCGGCCTTAGGCGACGGCTAGGCGAAAAAAATTCACAGCATATCCACGGGGTGAATGATGATGAGTGGGCGAAGCTCCTGAGGGGAAATCATCGGTAAACCGTGACTCTTCAGTGAAAGTTCGCCCACTACATCTGTGTCCGAACGTAACGTCTAGAAAGTCTCGCTTAACCCGCGCGTCGGCACCTTGGGGCTGAGCTCGCCTGATGCGTTTTGCAGACGCCTCACGAGCTCTCACTGCATCGGGGTCTGCCTGCCGATACGCGCGCTTTCTCGCCGCTTCCCGTTCTCTGACGTTTTGGAGATCCTCTTCGCGCCGCAGCCGTGCCGCTTCGCGTACGGCAGGGTCCTCGCGCCGTTGCCGTGACGCTTGGGCCTCTCGTTCTCGAACGCTGGGATCTTGGCGGCGTCGTCGCGCAGCCAGACGACACGCTTCGGCCTCCCGCTCTGTACGGCAGGATCTTGGCGGCGGCGTCGCGCAGCTTCACGGAGGGCTTCTGCCTCGCGGGCTCGCACATCTGCAGCCTTATCCATCGGGCGACTCCGAGCGCGCGCCAACAGCGAACGGATTTTATTACAACGCTCCCCCCATCTAGTAAACAATCCAAGAACTAAACTAGAGGTAGCCACGCCATCTAGTAAACAATCCAAGCGCATCTTTCATCATATACAAGTACACGCCGTCTAGTAAACCAATCCAAGAACTAAACTAGAGGTAGCCACGCCATCTAGTAAAACAATCCAAGAACTAAACTAGAGGTGGCTACATACATACGTCGAGGATGGACAGACCCACGCCCTAAGGAGCTTCGCCCCTAAAAAAGGCCGGCTTCGTGGCGCCTAGCCGAGGAGATTTTATAGTGGCGCCCCTAGCGGCGCCAACTAGAAACTGAATAGAGGGGAGTAAAATGGTTTCCCCGAAGTCGGAACCCAATCGCCCGGGCTCCGGTTGATTTGGCAAGAGGCTGGCAGGGCGATGGTGTTGAAGTTCTTGAAGACGGATCGAATTGACGAACTCGAGGCGTTGGGGTTGATTAAGTGAAACGAAGATTTATATACAGCTATTTACAGTAGGAAACTGGGTACATGAGTAATAGAAAGAAAAACTTCGAACTTTCGCTAGACGCTAGCTCCAAGTGCGCACAAATCACTCGAGCTTCTCAACTTCGTCTCTAACTCTCCTATTCTCGGAGCGTACACAAACCGCTCGAGAAACAACGGCCGAGACTCTGTCTCGCCGCACGATCTTCTAGTTGCCCGGTACGGCGCTGCACCCTAAACTCCGACGCGATCTTAACCTCTGGCCTGGGGGCTCAAATCCCAACCTAGCTTAACGGTCGAGGCTCCTTGTCCCGCCGGGAACTGCCCAGCTCGGCGCTCAGACGAGAACCATTTCCGACGGCCAAGTTCGGCCTTATAAAACCTCGAGATCACCCTCTCTCGGGAACGCCCCTGTAGCTTTCGTACACGCATAAGAGAGTGCCCAAATTCACGTAGACAGCTTCACTCAGCACGCCACGGAATATTCAATGAGGCGCCGCCATCTTCGGGTTAACGGCACGCTCGTAGACGAGCAGGTGCGTGCGACCCCGCGGGGTGAAAGCGAAAGACGGCGACAGTGCGTCATGCTGACCAGGGCGCGTTAACAATGGAGACCTCGCGCGGCGCTCGTGCCGACGCCGGTAATCCCACCACCTCCGTGCGTCAAGCAGAGACGTTCCCGGAATCCGGCGGCGCCGTCTGCTTTCTCAATTGGGGATTATCCTTGGTATGCGGTGGGCCAGAGACAATCCGTGTGCCGTCTGTGCGCGCCGTGACGAATTGGCGACGGCTGCAGCGCAGCGTTGGCAGTGCTACGTACCAGACAGAGTGGGGGGTTCTCACGCGCAGCCTGCGCGCCTGGCCACTGACCAATAAGTGGACCTTACAAGGGGGAAACAAAGCAGACGACACAGGCTTTTTAGCATGGCTGAAGACGTACCTTATATTTCTGGAGAACGATATTTAGCCATTTATCCAATTCTAGGGAGCACTTTTCAGTATATGTTGATCTGAAAGAATTACTCCTCCAACTGTACACATTTCCGATAAGATTTTGCTCGCTGTTTTACAGCGTTTTGTCCGAACTAAAACCCCACTAACATTCAGCCGTCCCTCTACGAGAGCTGCCGCACTCAGTCATTCTTACCATGGCTATGAGAATCCGTACCACTGTTGCACGAGAAAAGTTACTAAAAGAAGAAACAGAGGAGCGAAGTCTCCAACGTTGTTTAGTTCTCGGCGTTCGAATGAAATTCCAGTTTGGTAAGAAACTGCATTCGCGTCGGTGTACTGGTCCCCCGACAGGTGCAAAATTTGTCTCCCCCACTGAACATAGTCCCACCCAGTAGACGCTGAAGGCGGCAGAGTTATAATACCTTCACAGGCTTTCGCACACTATACACGTGCAAATACGCGCGACACTGACCTGGTTATATACGCATGAAAAGCTCCGCTAAGTTCGCTAATCGCGCGCGGATGTAAGAGCCAGAGCCACCGAACTGCCCTAACGGCTGCCCGCGCTTTCTTCGCGTGCTGTCGTTCAGGAGAGGGGAACAAAAAGAGCAGTGACCTCCCGCATTTTTGTGTGTTTGTATTGATTCCGACCACCCAATAAGCGCAGAGTGCTGGGGAAAGAATAGAGGGGGTGGTGGAGGCGGCGGCCAGATTCCCCCTCCGTATCGTTCCCTGCCTCAACGTCAACTTGTCTTTCTTTGTAGGCATTTATTTGCAGACAGCCACGGGTCGCGTGATTGTTTAGACCAATGAGTGTTGGTGTCGCGGCGACAGCTTCTGTTTCAAACGTACTGGTTTTCTCGACGTGCTAAGGCTGCGCGGGAAATGTGCGCTTATCGCTCGTTGAGTTAGCTCGTCTGTGTCGGTGTGCAGTGTGTCCCATAGAGTTATGAAACTCTATGGTGTGTATCTCGTGGTTTGCCTTCAATTACCTGTGCTTGTTCCATCACTGTCTGCGTGTCAGCTCGCCCGTCTTATATGCGCTGCCGGCTCTCCGTGCGACGACGTCTAATGACCATTGGATACCGACTCACACAACAGAGTGTGTGGTACGTGTAGCGCTGCCTATTTTGTGCGGATTACGGGTCGTCCGCGCTAGGAGCGTGTTTTGCGTTGCTACCTGTAAGTACCGCGGTCCTGACTGTTGCGCAACAGGTGCAAAATTAAAAAAATCGTTCTGTGTTATTGTGCTATGGTCGTTTTTTTTTTGTTCGTTCGCGGAGCCGTATCCTGGCATTTCTTCATCAGCGCTTTCATCTTGGAAACATCAGCTTGTTTTAACGGTGGCCTGCGGCGTGAGCGTTGCAGGTGACCGGCGCTGATGTTACTTGTACGCGCTTTTAATAAAATGAACGCATTTTTAAACCACTCTTGCGGGCGTTGTTTGTAAGTGAAGGAGGTTGCTAGCAAAAAATATATATATATTTTTAGAGCAGCTTTTAGCATGCTCAAGTTTTATTTCGGCGTAGCGTGCACTGTGGGGTATCTATCGTCTTCGCAAGCGGGGCCTTATAAATTGCCGCACTGACTCGCGACTCAATTCGTAGGTATGGAACTTACTACGTACACACAGCGTTCATCAAAAGTGACCTAGAGCCAAACTTCTTTTGTTCCCGGTAAGGCGGAACGTTCAATGCGAATTCTCGAAAACTTGCAACTTTCGGCGGCTTGTCGTGTTCACCACGGGTAAATTGTCCGACGGAACAGCTGTTCTTTTAAAAAAGTCACTGTCTTTTCACCGCCGCGAATGATTGTAAAGCATTTTGGATCGGCTTTTCGTGTCTGTGGCGATTTCTGCGCTGTTATTATCATTTCCGTCTGAGATGTGCCTGAAACACTCTGCGCTGAAGTGTACTACAGACCGAGTCCAACGTTCCTTCAAAATTTCAGCTTTGATATCCAGAGCTTGCGTTGGGTTTCCGGCTGCGGAAAGCAATGCAGGCTAATGCCTGATGTGTATTTCGTAGATTTCCACTGCCCCACTGCGCATAATTTCCCCGTACATTAATAAGGAATCTTGTTTGACCGACGAGTGCCCTATAGAAACCCAGTGTATTTTTGTCGTTTGTTTCCCCTCTATTGAAATGTGACCGTGGCGCCCCCTAGCTTAAGCGGCGCCACCTATAGACGATCTCCTGGCCAATTGTGGTACGAAGCTACGAAGGCATTGCCAATGCCTTCGTAGCTTTCTTCTATCCTGAAGAGCCACATTTTTCGCTTCCAACTGCCAACGCTTATTATCGTCTGCCACACAGTTTCTTTCTGAGAACTGTTTCCCCAGATGAAGTGCGCATGACGATTCTAAGTCTAAAAAATACACGCTGGCTTAGACAACTTTAATTCTTCTCTTATAAAGCTCATAGCACATCTTATCAGTAACGCTCTCACACATAAACATACTTTTTCAAAACTGGCGTTTTTTCCTAGTTGCCTAAAGATAGCCAAAATTATTCCTGTTTTCTAAAGGGGTAACAAGACATCATTATCAAACTATCGCCCAATTGCTATTTTGTCGTTCTTCAGCAAACTAATTGAAAACTGTTTGTTAGTAGTTTAACCTCCTATTTCTCAAAATTTAGTATTCTGTCATCTAATCAATTTGGCTTTTGACCTGGTTACTCTACTGAATTAGCTCTCGTTACTATAACTGATCATCCTAAAACAGCCATTGACGAAGGTAAATTTGCCGGTGCCTGTTTATTGATTTTTCTAAAGCGTTCGATTCTTGAAATCACGACATACTTTTTGCGTTAGGTTATGTGGTCCAGCGCTTTCCTAATACGCAATTAATTACTTGACCGAAAGCACATGGTCTTTATTTCTAATACTCTTTCTTGTACTAGACTAACCAACATTGGAGTACCACAAGGTTCAATTTTGGGACCCATTTTATTTCTTGCATACATTCTTCCAGACCAAACTGAAACATTCTAGTTGTATTTGTACGATGATGACACGACAATTTATTCTTCTAACACATGTTTGGATTCCCTAATTTCTCACCTCAATGCTGATGCCGCTAAAGTCGTTAAATGGTGCAGTGATAATGTGCTAAATATTAATGGCAATAAATCACACTTCGTCATTTTTTCATCCCCGCTTAAAACTGTTTCCGGGAAAGCCTTCCATAAGCCTTGGGCCAAATTTGCTTCATGCTACAGACCATGCCACATTTCTCGGCGTTGAACTCGACAGGCATTTGAAATTCACCAGTCACATATCTTTATTAACCCGTAAAACGGCCTATGGCCTGAGAATACTAATTAGAGTCCGTCCCTATTTCAATGAACGCGTATTAGTCTAAGGTTAATATGCATTCCTTCACAGCCATACCTCATATTGCATTTCTTCTTGGGGCAACACATATCAAACTCACTTGGCACCTTTACAGCACACACAAAACCAAGCTTTAAGAATAATCACTTACAGCCATTTTTCATGTGATGCGTTAACATTACTCCGCAGATTTATTATTTTGTCAATTGGTGATTTAAATAAATATTCTCTTTGCGTCCTAACTTATAAATTTTGTCAAGGAAACTTACCCATTTCGTTAATATCTAAAGATCAAAACCCGCATTTTGATCGCACTCGATTCTCACACCACAACACATTATCTCTTACCAAAATTTAGGACCAACTACGGCCAACTAACTGCGATCTTTTCGGCGACTTCATTCTGGAATTCAATACCCCCAACCATCAAATCATCTCCTTCAATTCATTCTTTTAAGAGGCAGCTTCGCCGGATCATTTTGGCATAACGATTGTTATTATGTACTTGTATATGTGGTATGTAGATGAATATCCCCCTTTAATTACCTTTTTGTATAATACTTCTTTTTAGTAACAATATTTGCCTTGATTGTGTAATCATGTTCTTCGTGTTTTTTGGATTGTTACTGCTGTTAACCGCGTTACGTGTACTTTTCGTTCGTACTTGTGGTAGGAGGTCCCTCCCCAGTCTATGACTATGGGACCTCCTAGAGTTATTTCTGCACTGTACCATTTCTACTTAAACAATAAACTGAAACTAAACTGAAACTAAACTAATACAGTCAATCATTCGAAGTCGCTTATTGGAATCTTCGTTATTTAAAGTGGTGTGCTGGCCCAAGCAATTTTACGCGCAACTCAATGAAATAAATTTCTCGGTAATTAGAAGCTCAACCCCGTTATATTGGTTCATGGAAGGTGTTTTGAATTAAAAGCATCCAGGTGACCATAATTTCTAGATAAATATCAGAATTTTGGGCACCTAAAACCCACCGCTCTATGCACTATGTCAGCACCACCGCGACTGAGGCAGCGCACAGTCGACAAGGCGGCCGTTCAACTCAGACTCGCGCCAGCGTACGCATCCCTCTTTTTCGGGTCCCCAACATTCTCGGTGGAGCACAGAGCCATGTTAGCAGTTTGCGTGCTGGGCGATGGAGGCTTCGATCTTAGCGAAAAGTCTCAACTATCACGGCAAACCCGTGTAGTACGTTTCAAGTGGCCACGGAAATCGAGATTCTGAACGAATCAAGAAGGGAGACGTGTTGCAGACTAATGGCAATGCTGTTATTGTGTTTCCTGTTTTATTACAGTTCGGCTGATTAAAAGTTATATTGCGGCCCACGTCGACATCGCAATGACGGGATTCGACTGTACCGCCTTCCGCTGACCTGGATAAATCTATATCGTCAAGGTTGAAAGATGCGTCGGCAACAACGAAGATGAAAATATTTTTCCGGCCGGACGCCAACTGAATTTGAGCGGCTAATTTCCTTACGCCGTTGCCTACCTAGCATTTCCAACCGTTAACTGAAGTTGTGGCATCGCGTGGACAAACTCGCCCCGTCTACGATACCATCGACGTGTTCTTGAATAAAAATTGTACAAAACGTTCGGGAAAAATCGGCTAACGGGCGAGCGTTCATGCGCCGTTTCTCTCCTGAGTTTAAGTATTTCATATTCCCAAATTGGGAGTGCGTAGACAACTTAGGTTACTTTTCATTAGTTCAGTTCGCGTTGGCCTATGTTGGGATGTATTCGGGGACTTTCCTTTCGTTGCTTGTAGTTTTTTTTTTTTTTCTCCAATACCCTCATTTTCACTATTATAATCAGAAATTGGTAAACACCGCCAATTATTCATTTATGTGGAGGCGCAAGGCGTTATACCATTGTTTTTTTGTATTTCTGTTTTTTATCTAATGACGTGAGGTCAGTCCATGGAACGGGAACGACTGCAATTTTGTATGTATTTCTCATTTCTTTTTGTTTTAACTTCCTTCTAAAATTAATCGTGCTATTACGTTTATAACTACTAAATATATTAAATTTGCAATTGCGGTATGGGTATTCGGGACGGAATACTTACACATTTTCAGCTGCAGTAAACACCGATGTCCTTTCCAGGGATGTCATCAAAACCACCATTTAAAGGGACACTAAGTTGTCATGTTCGAACCTCTCCGTCACTCACACACACCACCCACACAGATTCCACCGAACGACTCCTTTATGACTGTCCGCCTCTCCCGGGCTCTCCCCACACTCTACTCCCCTCTTTCTCTTCCCCAGTTCAGATGATGATGATGGCGCAGTCGCGTAGCGCCCTCTCTCGGTGTCCACTGGCACCACCCTCACAGGTCTCTCCCCCCCCACCTGAAACGTGAAGCCACCATAAACATTTCAGCGTCGTAGTACGGCGTCAGCTGATCTGCGTGTGCGAGGCCACGACGACGCCCCGTCTTTGGGGTCCACTAGGACGAAGTCATTCTGTCCAACACCCTCTACTGCACGGAAGGGCCCTGAACGTCGTGGTGCAAGTTTGAGGAGAATCCCTTGGCAGCGTCGCTGAGGAAGTGGCTTTCAGCAGAACGAGATCACCCTCCTGTATTGTCCGCGGCCGCCTGTGCCGATCGTAGGCAGCCTTTTGGGTGCGCGACATTTTGTCTGATGCTGCCTGGAGAATTCGAGCACTTCCTGAGGCACTTGGAACTTCAGCTGTCAGCTGCGAATGCACGGTAGGCCGTCGCCTGAGGCTCCACGTCGTCTTTAAGTCTTTCTGCGTCCATGGGTTCTCAGCTCCCGCCATACCAAAGAAGGC
>JABSTR010002059.1:0-27500 GCA_013339765.2 Haemaphysalis longicornis | reverse complement strand
GCCAAACTCGGGTCTGTGTAGCTGCACCAGCGGTAACTGACAGGAGCAAATCATGTATGCATGCATATCAGCCACAATAACCCCTCTGTGCCTATGGACCCTTCTGGGATTACCATGGCACTGAGCATTATGCTTTCAATGTTGGTTGCTGCGTCAGTGGACTGATGGTCCTCTTAGCAGACACTTCTGGCAGCATAGCTTTTATGCTTCCAGTGAATGCTAGCTAGTTAAGCGGAATCTCTTGTGGATTTAGGAAGGCACTGTTCTTTTCTGTGAATACAGACTCCTGACATCCTTTGGCGCAATATATGCATTGAATTTACATGGGTTCCTTGTCAGGGGTCAGTTAATCAGCCGGCTGTTTTGCAATGGGCCAAGCAATATGAAAACAATGGGAAGGGTATGCTGGGTGTGTGTGCAAGGTCCCGAAGTTATTTGTGAAGTTGATTTGTGTGCTGATCTTGATTGAAATTTTTTATGTTTTTTGGATTCACGATCACCCCACACCGTTCTGTTAAATACGATTATGTTTATGCTGCTGAGCTGCACTGTTTGTGGCACCAAGAGTGAGGCATCTTTATGCTTCATTTCGTTATGTCGACTGCATACTGGGACTGCTCAAAATGTTGTAAGCACAGTGCTTACATTATGCGCACAGGCTCAGTTGTTGTCGCATGAGCATATGAATGAGTTCAAATTTATTTTACCAAATAGATTTTTCTCGAAGGAACGCGAACCAGTATGCTTTCTTTGCCATCTTTTGTTTATTCTTCCTGATTAATTAAACATATTTTTTTCATCTATATAAAATGTCTTTAGTGCCTCTAAATGTGTGCAGACAAAAGTTTACATGTGGGGTTCTGTTTATAAATTAGGCATAGCCAAATGCTACTCAAGATCACGAGTTCGCTTTCTCGAATAATAAGGATTGAAGGTTTCATTCTTCTGTGCCAGTGAAGTGACCGCACATGTTGATGGGGTGGTAATTCTGGCGAGGCATCAACCGCCTGGTCATCATATTGATATATATTTGGCTAGATAGTGTGTAAAGGATGTAAAAAAAACAAATGGTACCAAAACAATGTAAATTAGGTCCAATCAAAAGTTTGGTTCTTTGCACTATAAGGAAATGTTAGTACCTAAGCAGTATTTACTGAATTCGCAAGCTTGAGACACTGACAGCATAGTGCACCCGCAGCTAGGCTCAGTCGCTAAGGTGTGGTGCTGATCCTTTATATGGAGGTTTTATCTTGGCCGTGGTGGCTGCTTTTCTAATGGAGGCGAAAAGCGAAAACACCCTAGTCTCGAGATTCAGCATAAGTTAAAGTTTCCGAAGTTCTGCAAATTATTCTTGAGCCCTCTACCACTGCGCGCCTCATAGACCATGTGCAGCTTCAGCGTGCTAAACCCTGCAATCAATCCGACGGCCTAACGTAATCACGTGATTTTTATCAGATCCTTTTGGTGGGATGAGGGGGCAAACGTTGCTCATAGCCCCTGCAAAGAAAATGCATCAATTGTACGGATGGGTAAGTTTACCTAAAGAAGACCATGCTGGCTTGTGCTCCTGCATGTTCTGCTTTAGGTAGATATTCGGGCAGCAAGGCAGTGCTACCTAATGATTTGGCCGCAACCGCCTGTGTACGAATTACTTTGCGTGTGCTTACACTGTGTAGTATTTAGTGTCCACTTAGTTTGTGGCCAGCATATGAAGCAGGGGTACCTGAAACAGTCCTTCATCATTTTTTCATACCTCAAAAAGCTTTTCTCTCATTGATGATCGGGCACAAATAAGGTTTTGTTTCGTTGTTGCTTGTGGTCTTGCTCTTCTGATCAAGAACAGTTTAAAACAAGCACAGAGAAAATAGGGTATACGAATTTTGAGTTTGCCCTTCAAATAATAATGCCAAAGACAACCACGTACCGTGTTTACTGAATTGCAATGCGACCTTGATTGTAGTGACAGGGGTGACTTCATCGCATGCATAAGAAAAATAAACCACAAAAGTAACTCAAAGGGTAACGTTCTGTAGCGCCAAAAAAGAAAAGAAGAGGCGCCAAAGCACTCGCGTGAGGCCAGTGGAGTTACGGAAAAGCACGTTTATTTTTCAAACACTTGGGCTAGGCGCCCACTGTTGGCAATTATAACTTTGCAGGAAGCCCATCTGTCGAGTGATATCGCTTGTTTTGAGCTGTATCAGTATAACACTGACCGCCAAAAGGTGGTTTCACTGTTTTGTGACGAAATCAGCAACACCCTTTTGTAATTCGACGTGGCAGTTGTAGCAAGGCCCTCGGAAACTTTTTGGGCAGGGTTCGCATGTAAAAAGAGGCTGCCGCAGTAGCTGCCATCCACAGACGGTCGATGTTGACTCTTAGGGGAGCTGCCGAATTGCCGATTTATTGAGCCATTAAATAGCATGGGTCATACTGAGGCGCAACACGTTGCCGTAAGGAGAGGAGCTGAAGAGATGTAGAAACACTTGAGGGCAATGAGAGTTACCTATGCCTTAAGACAAAAGCACGGCGCAAAAACAAAGGAGAAAGGGTGCTAACGCTCTCAACCACCACAAAAAAAAGCAAGGAAACAAAAAAAGTCGGTCTTGGCTTTTAGTGGACCCGAACAGCTCTGGCACATCTTGCTGACATAGATTGCGAAATGGCCAAAGCTGTAGCCATTGATGACAATTGGGTGCATTATTGCAATTTTTAGGTTACTTGAGTTGCGGTATTTGATTGTACACGAGGGCTGATTTCAGGTTGCAAAAAGAAAACCTGTTATAATCGACTAAAAACAATAATATTCGTAGCTGTATTTAACTATTTAAATTCAGTTTAAGATATGTGTAATATTTGTTCATCTCTTCTATTGTTTTGATTGTTCAGCATACTTGAGCATGACAACATCATGTGATGTTTTCAGACTGCCTAGAGATGAATGAACTCATGTTGCTCATAAAAATTTGCTGAAGCACTGATTTTAAACTTTTAAAAACTAGATAAGTTTTGACGCATCAGTTTTGTAGACGCCCTGACTGTAGACCACAACTTTCCAACCCTCTCAGGGTGGTGCCATTTTCCCGGAATTGTTGAGGAGCCGTGCAAACATTTCCCAAGGTACAGCGGGAGCAGCCATGGCCCCAGCCACATGCCACCAGCAACATTGGACTGCGTATCGTGTGGCTGATTCGGAAACATAATCTGATTGGAAAATTGGTAAGTTCATTGTTCAACAGTTTGCAGCCCACAGTTTAACAGTGCAGTAGAAAGTCGGTTAAAAGTGAGTGAACGCTAGTTGCATGCGAGGATCGCGTACGCTGTACACAAGCTTCAAATGGACCATGCTGTGCGTGGTTCTCACCGAAATCGCGGTTTGTGGAGCTATATTTCACTGTGCCCGGCTTTTTGCAGTCGATTGCTGCACCCGACTCCTATACCCTACGAATTAGCTGTGCGCTCACCTTCCACGCAGAGCTGAGCTGTAGCACTACAAAAGGGTTGATTTTCGTTTCTTTCTCGTCTATAAAATGAACAGAGCTAACCTGTAGGGAACAGAAATTAGCGATAGATAATGGGATGTGAATCAATAACTGGGCTCTAAAGACAGGGTACGACAGCGCGTATTGTTGCTAAGGTGCTACATTCAAATATGTTCAATTGGGCGTGATGATCTATTGGTGGAAGAACTCAGTGACCCCCAAAATCTTAGTGATGGTTTTTAGTGCATAACGATCTTGTGTTTGTTATTTTTTGTGTACTCAACAACTGTGCAGTGACGCTCAAACAAGTAGCCTTTGCACATTGTTAATTTCACCCAAGGCATGGCGACCTGCATGCTGGAGAAAAAAAAAGTCTGAAAAATGTGGGTACAGCTGTTATATTCAAGAGAACTGGCACGACAAAACATACCACCCAGAGGCCATGAATCTGAAGACAACATGCGACACGGTGCAATTTCAGCCTGTGCACAGAATGCGCTAACCCGCCGTGCAATTAGTCCTCGCCCACCATGAGTGCGCTCTCTATTGCAGCGTTAAGCTGTAGGGTGCTGACTCTTTGAATAAAATTGTACTTGCCAAAACCTTGGTGCTGAGACAAATCGTCTGGAATGCAATTGAGTAAGCACTGTTTGATGGTAATGGCACTATCTAACCTCATCGGTGCTTTATTTCTTGAAAGTTTAGACAGAGTTTTTAGAAAGCATTATCGAAAATCGTGAAAGATGCAGCTTCTCGCGCAAGTTCACGTTGTGTGCCCTGAAATGGAGTCCGCGCTTAAAAACTTCCGTACTGGGGGCAGCTGGCTGAAACAGAAATTACAATCACACAAAGAGCTAGATATTGTCAATGTAAATGCAACAGCAATTCGTCCAATTGTATTTTAAGCAGAATTTATGCTTCCCCAGAAGCTTCATAGCAGAAGTTCAGACGTTCTGGTACTGTGTAGACAAGGCTTGCTCAGGTTTTTGAGTATTCTTCCCTGTGCAAGTTTCTAACCTCTGTTGTTGGCTATAAGCTTACTGTGGTAATAACCGTGAAATAGAACAAGCTGACAATGTTCCTGTCAGTGCTGTGGCACTAGCTCGAGAGGCAACGGCTTTTTTGCCATTCACTATGCCAATGTGGAAAAAGTAATGTGTGCATTTTTCCTGGCAGTTCCCTGGAGTCAATGGGGTGCCTGAAGTAATGAATCAGTGCTAAGGTGGATAAGTGAAGTAATTAGCAAAATAAAGACCTCGATCAAGAGCTTTAAAGAAGTCGAGGTAGGTATCGGTTTGTAAAGGTCCAGTTAAGATAGTACGAAATTGTAGGGCATTTTTTTGCTCGGAAGGAAAAAGTGTATTTTTAGATGTGATGACATTTCTCAGAAGATTTTGCTCTAGGAGCTTGTGGATGTTTTGCGTGCAAACGGTGGTGCATGCATGCTTTCCAGCATTGTGGTAGTGCATGGGCCGCTGCTATCCTGTGAGCACCACAGCAAAGACGTGAATATTGCCGGCTGGTTGGTTTTTTGGTTTTTTTTATTGCGAACACAGTACAATGCTATCTTTAAATGGACGTTGCAAACCTTTCTTAGGAAGCTAATATAAAAAAAAACATTCGAGCAAGCCGTATTTCTGCAGTACAAATAAACCGCTGTTATGAAAGCCGCAAAGATGATGCTCAGTAAAACACTGCGGTAAATATATTGTTTTTCGTAAGGCAGTATTTCTGGTAGAGAAGTTCTGAATGCAGCCTGGCTATATGTTAGAGCAGTCAAAGATATTAAGTGAAAGGAGCCGTGGCTTTCTACAGCGCTGTGAACCTCTTAAAAATAAGTCCTCCGTGAGCATGAAAAGTGCTGTACTGCTTGTTTGATGGAGTATTGAGGGAAAAAGGAAACTTTTTTTTTGTTGCAACAAAATTTGGTTTCTTGATTTATATTACAAAAATTGAGTGAGTGCAATTAGAAGTGAAGAAATTTGATGCAGACCAGCATAAGATTAAGAAACATTTATTCAGCATTTGCAAAGGTCAGCCTGACTGGTTTTGTCATGCATTCATTTGACAGACAGATTTGGTGATTTGTTGATGTAATAGTAAAAGGACAGCAAGATAACGCCGTTGTTGATATATTCCTAAACAGTTATTCCTAAAGTAAGGTAAGTGGTACTGGAAAGCTAAAATAATTTTGTACAGGGACGGAGACAAGTTGAATCATGGAAGCACATTTTCTGGCTAAAGGTTGTGTTAGGTAGTTGTCAGCTTTGTTAACGTGGCTGTTGGATTTTATCTGGATCACTACTCCGTATCTGCTATATATAACTAAACATGTGGCCTGCGCTTCGCACCTTTGCAAAGAAATGAAATTTTCAGCAGCTTAACTCAAGTAATTTTCTTGCATTGAAGCAGAAAAGGCACTTCACCATCTCAATTTTTGCTACACTTGTGAAGTTGTGGTTACCATCCCCATACACAAAACGTGTTGGGTGGGCTCCTTTTGCTTAGTGTAAATTTGAAATAGCTTGCGCTCTCTGTCCCCATTTCTGTTCACACCGAATTTATGGTCAGTACACTCGCACGTTAGCTTATGGGAGCAGATTGCCTCTACGGTCAAAACATTACTTTAGCAGCCTTCATTGTACTGTCGCTGAAGCAGTTGCCCAGCTCTATTTATTATTGCAGCAAGCTTGCATTGTTGGAATAGCCGAATAAACGTTTCCCCGAACCAACAGACTACAATTTGAAGCAATGGCACTTGCGCTCAAAAAGAGGTTTCAAATTTCTTCACAATGAAGTAATGCAGTTTAGCTATAAAATATTGAGTTGGAGCATATGTTGCTTGTTGGGGTTGCGGTTAGTTTTTTAATTAGAAATCACGCAGAATCATTGCAAGCGTAAATTAATTTGTGGCAGTGTCTTGCTTGTTGTTTATGGCCGTAAACAAGTCATTTTCAGTGAGCTCATGTTAGTATCGACTATTTGTGTACCGACTGAAACGTTCTGGCAGCAGCCCCTGAACTGTCGGAAACAGCCTAGCTGTGCATCATGAGAAATGGCAATGGATAAAGCATCGTTTAAATGATAACTATAGTTTAAATTTGAAACTCTCAGCTTTGTCTTAAGTCAGTCTGGCTGGGGAGCCCCGTCTGCTAAAACATTGGGACTATTGTTCTTTTGTTATATTTCCTCTGTACTGGTTCACTTTTTTGAACCAGCACATTTAAAGAATGCCTTTGGGCCGTACATTGTTTCAACTTCCCCTAAAGGTTATCGAAATTCTTTTAACTACACAAATACTGGTAACTCAAGATTCATGATAAATGTTCTTTCTGGAATTTTTGCATTCTTGAAGGGAGCCTGCAGCACGTGCCATCAACTATTTTGAATGTACTTTGGGTAAAGCCTATAGTCTCAGCAATTTCCTCCCACAAGAATTATGAAACTCTGTTCACTCTAACCGAAACTACGAGCGATGAGATAGCACGCACAATTGTTCCCCCTCAACTCGACCGCAGACAACGCGACAAAAGCTGCGCTCTCTCTCCTGGAGTGGGGGTGGCTGGCAGAATTTTGTTTGGGTGCCTTCACTATATCACTGGCCCGGGAGGTTTCTTCGTTTCTCCGAAATGTTGAAGGGTATTTTTGGTCTGATGCCACAAAAAAAGCAGGCATTGCAGCCTGCTCACAAGTGCGCGCTCAGGCTGGTAGGGCATTTTTATATCAATGAACGTTTGTTGTCGAGTTGTCTCGTTGAAAGGGGAGTATTTATTCCATCACTCAAACTCCGCGCACTCAAAACACAAAATAAACCCGAAAACTGTACATACAGGTTACCTTAAAAGAGTTTGGTACAGAGCGCCAACGACGGCGGGTGATCACAGGAAATGCGAAGCCGCGAAGTTGGCCAGCCGCAGCCAATGGAACAGCCATGGCGGCAATGACGTCGTTTTGGCCAAGCCAGGGGGGCATAATGAGGAAAATTGAAAGCGCGGTTGGTTTTTCTGCGTCTTTCACAGTGATTTGCGTGCCCACTCCTTCACGTGCATGTGTTATATTTGGCTCAGGTATCCCTGGACGTGTAATCTAAACGTCGCGCAGGTTTAGTTCCACTGCTCAAAGAGTGTTACCGAGTTTCTTTAAAGGAAAACGCATTGCACTTCTGCAGTGTAAATATCTGTAGGGGCCTCGAACTGCCTTGCTGAGTTTGGTGACTGTGGGCTGTGCAGTGTCGTAACTCGTCTTTTTTTTCTTTTTTTCTCTGCTGTAGGCACTCCTGAGCAGGGCAGCTGTAGATTCCATTGGAGCAAAGCAGCTGTACTCTGTCCGTGACCACCATAGCAGTCGCATCAAATGGAACCAGCATCACTGTATGGGCAGTAATTCAGGGATAAATCTACCCACAGTTTGTAATAAACACAGTCTTTGCCAGTTGCTGAATACAATTTTTTCCTTAAAAGCACGAATGAGTGCTGTTACAAGGTTATAAATTCTGCACTTGGCTGTAGAAACAGCTTGGCTATACTTATTCTAGGGCTGAATGAGAGCTGCTACACCACAATTGAAACCCCTGCTGCAGTGGAACGGCCGGACTAGTAAGTTGCACGGTTAAAGTTCAACCATGGCTGAACAGCTATGGTTTGACCGCTGGCCCCCTAGTTAGGATAAATAGCCGTCGTCTGTGAAAGTTGAACGGCCGTTGGTTGTTAAAGGTTGAACTGCCGTCGGCCAACAAAGGAACGGCAGGACGGCGGCGAAGTCTGGCGGCCGAAGGGTGGTCTGGCGGCCCATTGCAGGACCCTTGGTGATGCGTTGGTCAAAGGTGAGCACCTGTTCAGCTTACACCAGGGAACTTTCAGCACACGGCCAAGGCCCACTTTTGAGTATGGGCTTTACACTCTGATGGAGGAATGGCTGTGCAAAAATTACCTGGCCAGAGATGGACAGCTCATTCTTTGCAATACATGTGTGTGTTGCTTTGATGATGATGATGATGATGATGGTTGGTGTTTAATGGCGCAAGGCTACCGAGGGCAAAGAGCGCCAGAGAAGTTATTTAATGAAACAAGTGATTACCACAAAAGGTAGGTACAAAACCTGTAAACCAGACATAGTAAAATCAATGAAGATGATGGTGATGGCTGGTTTATAGGGCCAGATTTGATTATGCATGTTAGGAAATGAGGTTTAATAACCTAACGTCTGACAAATACTTAAACACGCGTTTCACAGAAACCATGGCATCTTCACCCAGAAACAGCGATGGGTGTAGGGGAATATGTTGTCTGTAGAGTTCTCTGAAGTGTTTTTGTCGTGTTGTGTCAAGTGCCTTGCATTGTATGAGTATGTGGACTACGGATAGGCCTTCCCCACACCTTCTACACAGGGGTCTTGGAGATCCCGTGACCAGGTGCGAGTGCTTTACATGTGTATGGCCTATCCGTAATCTAGCCGAGGTAGCTTCAATGTGCCAGTTGTGTGAGTTAGCAGTGTATTATCCCAAGTGTGGTTTTATGACGTGTAGTTTGTTGTCTGTCTGTTCGCTCCAGTCTGCTTGCCAAGCTTTACGGAATTGCTGTCTTAGGTGTGGTTTGAGGTCTGTGTAACGTAGTGTTGTTATGTTTACTGTGTTTCGGAGTGCAGCATTGGCGGCCATTTCATCCGCCAGTTCATTTCCGCCGATGCCAGAGTGGCTTGGCACCCAACACACAGTCACCTCAAGGTTTGAAGAATACGCCACCATAAGTGATTTCAAGACAAGGTTAACTACATGGTTTTTCGATGACTTTCCGGATGACAATGCATGGACGACACTTAGCGAATTTGTATAAATGACGGATTTTGGAATATGATGTTCAACTATCTGACTTACAACAAGAAAAATGCCATATGCTTCTACCGTAAAAATACTTGTATTAACATTCATGGTTCTATATGCTTCCAAATCGGGTCGGTTGAGGAAAGAAGACGAGGAAGAACATAGGACTATCACCATCAGTGGTTAGAGAAGAAGAGGTGGAATAAAGAAGTTCTGAGCGGTGCCATGGCCCGGGATCCAGTTCCTCAACATTTGGTGCCGTGAAACCCGGGAGGGACGGGCCAGTGGACTGCATGACGGCGCAGCGCATCTTCAAGGCTTGCAAGGCATGGGAAACTCCTGGTTGGAATAATTCGTGATTCCCTCATCTCGGAGGCCTTGCCGTTGGGCGGCGCCGCCATGGCCGGCTGCTCGACGTTCCGCACCACCCACAGTGAACCCGGAGACGACGCAGAGAACGTGGGCCAACTGCTACGGCTGAGAGACACCCTCCGGCTACATATTTCAGACCTCGTAAAAGCGGCAGACCACGCATTGAATCAGCGCCCTGTGAAACCAGGTACGCTGAAAACCCTCTACGAATCCGCACAGAAAAAACAGATCACCCTCGTACAGCTCGACAATCAGGTCAGAAACCTATTGGATATTGATGATTACACAAATGAATATGAAGAATCTGATTTATACCTCGGAATGATTTTTCGAATTATTTTCCTACTTTGAGACACGTTATCAAAAAATGGCTGTGTGTGCACAACCCCGCAAGAAAGTAAAGGCAAGACTTCGTGTAGACCCCCTGAAATTGTCACTAAAGGTAAATCCCTCCGAATGACACGCAGCGTTCCACTCGCCTCTCCAGTTACCTTTGTAGAACCCTTTATGCCTGCCAACGAATCGCTGACAGCAGCGACCCTGGAGGCAGCCACTAAGTCTTCGGTATGCGTCGCAAACTCAGCGTCTTGTTTCGCTCTGCAGCCGCTGAGAGAGCGCTTACCAGAGGGAAATGAAGAGGCCGACAAACTAGGAACAGAACCCGTCGAGTGTGTGAAGGAGCATTCAGCTCTGGCTCCACTAAGGTTCCCTCGTGAACACCATGTCAAATCGTCGCAGGACAGAAAAGCTTAATCCCAGGGACAGAAGACAACGTAGGACTGGCAGACTTGAGGTTCAGACGGTAGCTACAGCTGAATCCAAACAACGAAAAGGGCACCCATTCCCTCGAAGGAGTGGGATGTTGGCTGCTGTTTAATTATACCGAAGGAAACGGCGACCGAATAACCAGGAACCGACCGGGAGGCGACAAGGATGGCGACCGAGACACCGGGTACCCCAGTCAAGCTGGTGTCGCAAGGAACATGGCCCCAGGATAGCCCACTATTTTGCCGATAGCGCCGGACAGAGCTTTGATATGCTTCCGTTGCCCGCGTTCAACAGAGCAGTTACTAGGAAGCGACACCACAGCTCAAAGCATCGTTGGAGAAGGAAGTGACGGACGAACTGAGACCGACCGGAGGAAACGATCACAACTAGAATGCTTAACTGGCCCTTATTTATTTTAGTGGTGTTTCCTCTACAGATTCTCTGAACGTCTGCACAAGAACCGTGGTCGCGGGCGGGAGTATGTTGAGGAAAGAGGACGAGGAAGAACATAGGACTATTACCATCAGTGGTTAGAGAAGAAGAGGTGGAATAAAGGAGTTCTGAGCGGTGCCATGGCCCGGGGGCCCAGTTCCTCAACAGGGTCCATGCGCAGCACAAGGCACTGCAGTCAACGTTTTAAATGCATCGCTGAAAAACTCTGCAGCCCCGTATTTATCCTGCAGATACATGAAATGCTGCAAAATCCCACTTCTTGGTGTCTTGCTCTTATTGTATTGTATAAAGACAGATCAGCTGACACAGGACTGAGATGCCATCGTGCTACAAGGTCAGTGTGAGATGATTTAAATGTATCTCAGAAGGAGACCTCATGAATAGTCACCTCGTCTCTCACTCTCTGGGAGAAGGGAACAGAAATTGATGGGCGGTTTAAAAAGAGTTTAGTTGTGGACGTATAATTAAAAACCGGTTTAAAGGGAGGATTATTCATTCATGAGATTTTTGACGCACATAAAAGATCAACATAAATTCGCTGTTACGTTAAGCATCATTTGTCACGCTCAGCATAAAGACTGTGGACCAGACTAGTACGGAATGCCCCACAAGACAGGCGAAGCCCCAAGTGAAGCACTGGGTCGAACATTTTAAGTGCTGTTTTTGTGGCTGACCCATACACAACACTTCCGTAGTTCAACCGTGACCCCACCAACGCGGCATAAAGTCGAAGCAAAAGTTGTTTGTCTGCACCGTATGATTGGTGAGATAAGACTTTCGAATATTCAACATTTTGAGGCATTTTTGTTTGCGTCGTTTTATGTGAGGGATGAATGTGAGTTTCTCGTCAAACACCACACCCAAAACATGAGTTCTCTTTTTACTGGAATTGAGTCACCAACAAGTTTTACGTCGGGATCGCGCAGGATGCCACACCCTTTTGAGTAAACAAGGCAGGTACTTTTAGAAGGATTAAGTTTAAATCCATTTTCATCAGCCCAGCGGGAAAGTTTGTTTACCCCAAGCTGGACCTGACGTTCACAAATGGATATGTTACATGATTTGAAAGATATTTGAACGTCATCTACATACATAAAGCAGGATATGGTTGCGGCAGTGCCTTTCGGAGAGAGTACATCATAACTATAAACAAGGTGCAGCTGAATACGCCACCTTGAGGCACGCCATTCTCCTGCACGTGAACGTTTGAAAGTGCCGAACCGACTCTGACACGAAATGTTCGTTATGACAGGTAACTGGAAAGAGTATTCAGCATGTTACCTGTTACACCATAGGATTTTAGGTCTGCAAGAATGCCATAATGCCATGCCGTATCATAAGCTTTCTTGATATCAAAAAGTATGGTCATGCAGTACTGTTTGTGTATAAAAGAATCCAAAATGTAAGATTCCAGTGCAACTAATTGATCGTTTGTGGATCGCCCTGCCCGGAAGCCTGCCTGGCAGCTCTCGAGAAGAAAATTGTACTCAAGAAAGTACACAAGCCTACGGTTTATCATCTTCTCGAGGAGCTTGCACAGGCAGCTTGTCAAAAGCAATGAGCCGGTAACTGGCAGGAGAGGAAGAGTCCTTCCCTTCTTTCATTAAAGCCACTACTATAGCCTCCCTCCAAGAGCGAGGAATGTGCCCGTAAAGCCATATGTTATTGTATAGATGTAGAAGTGTTTCAAGGGTATCTGAGCGTAGGTGTTGTATCATGGTGTATGTGATTTTGTCTGCACCGGGAGCTGAAGGCTTACATGTGGTCAGAGTGGACTATAGCTCACGAATTGAAAAAAAGTGAATTGAGGAAGTGTGCGATAGCAGGGACGTTTTTTCTGCAGATGTTTTGTACTTCATGAAAGTGTTTGTGTAGTGTGCTGAACTAGACGCGTGTTCGAAGTGTTGTGCAAGTGTGTTAGTCTTATCTTCGAGTTTGCCCCAGTTTTGCTAACCAGGGGCTGACTGTGCATCTGTTGTTCTTTGAGTTTGCGTATACGCGTCCATACTTTTTGTGTGTCTGAGTAGGAGTTAATTGATGTTATGAATGTACGCCAACTGTCTCTTTTTGCCTCACGGCGCACACGTTTTCAGAACGCCTTGGCCCGTTTGCACAAAATGTGGTTACCCGACGTGGGGTACCGACGGAGGGTACCCCACGCCTTGTTCTGGGCCTCTCGCACTCGCCTACAGGCCTCATTCCACCACGGCCTCCTCAGGTTGCGCGGGGCACCAGGGGCGGTGGGAATGAACTTTTCAGAGGCGTTGAGGATGTGCGCCGTGAGGAGTTGGGTAGCTTCTTCAACGTGTAGGTGTCCAATGGATGTGTGGTGTAGTCTGGATGTCTCTGTAAATTTATTCCAGTTAGCTCTTGCTTTATTGAACCTGTTTTGGGAAGATGGACTGCATGGGCCTTTACCTCTGTATGTTAGTGAGGTGGGGAAGTGGTCACTGCCATAAGGGTCAGTGCCCACACCCCACTCCAGAAGAGGAAAGAGAACTGCAGAGTCAATCGCCAAGTCAAGATGTGAGTATGTGTTGTGTGCTATGTTATGGTATGTAGGCTGTTTATTGTTGAAAAGGCATGCTCCTGAAGATGTAACGAATTTTTCTATCTGGCGACCTCGGGCGTCCGTGCGAGAAGAGTCCAAAGAGAGTTGTGAGCATTAAGGTCGCCTGTAAGGATGTATCGTTCTGGCAGCTGGTCAACCAGTGCCTCGAAGTCAGAGCTTGAAAGTGCAACATCAAGAGGAATGTATATGGAGCATACCGTTATCAACCTATTAAATAATATTGTTCGAATTCCCACAGCCTCAAGGACAGTGTTCAGAGCGACAGGGTGGCATGCTAAGGATTTCCGGGCGATTATGGTCCACACCCCCAGAAGAGTGCGTGCAGCTATCCCTGTCCTTTCTGTATACCAGGTAACTAACTGTTCAAGAAATTTGTGTGTTTAGAATTCAAATGTGTTTCTTGAACACATATTACACTTGGCTGAGAAGCATGCAGTATTTCGTATACATCATCAAGATTATTCAGAAGGCCTCTGCAGTTCCATTGTAATAAGTTTTCTCTTCCCATTATGATGTGTTCGGAGCTACTGGAGTGTGACTATTTATGTAGAGTCTTTCGAAGCTTGGACTCTTGGAAGGGGTTTTCTGGCGTTCTTTACTGACCTGACGTCGCAGCCCGTTCTTTCCGCTGCGACGAAAGCCGGAAAGGCTCGATATCCATGTCGTCACCTGAAGGCCAAAGGGTGCCCAGCGGACTGGGCCCCCTTGACTTGGTACTGTTTCGGGTGTTCTTTGCCTACGCCGCTGGCGGGGCAGGCGGTGGAGCTTGGATGGGCGCTGCTTTTGGCCCTCCCGTCTCCATGTCCGTGCCCTCAGGTATCCCCAGGGCCGGTGGAGAGGAAACAGTGACAGTGGCAGAGCTCCCAGCGGCGATCAATATCGCCACATTCGCTGGAGTCGCCTTACTGGGCGATTCCTGACACCGCTGGACTACTGAAGGCAGTCCGGCAAGAGACAGGGCCCCCGCAGCATTTACAGGTGTTGTAGAGGCAGCAGGTGGCTGCTCAGCTGCGGGCTGGGACAGCAACACATCAGTAGAAAGGCTGCACTGTGTCGCTGTGCTGACAAAACACCGCCCCAGCACCCGGTGGGCAGCGTCTGCATAAGATGTGGCCGAAAACACATTGTGCTTTTGGCGTGCCTCAGCAAAGTTGATGTTTTTTGCTACTTTCAATTGTAGAATTTCTTGTTCTGCTTTGAATTTTGGGCAGGTTCGCGAATAAGCAGCGTGTGGGCCACTGCAAATCGGGCATTTCACTGTGCTGTTTCGACAGTCATCCGACGAATGGTCAGACTCTGAACATTTAGGACAAGTCAGCTTTCCTCGACATGATAGAGGTCAATGGCCGTATCGTTGGCATTTAAAGCATCGCCTGGGATTAGGGACGTGTGGTCGTACATTGCAGCTTAGGAGGCCCAATTTGACCTTTTCGGGTGGGGTTGTGAAATCAAATGTTAGGACAAGATGCTTTGCTGGGATTTGTTCATTTGCTCTACGGATTACAATTCGTTTGACAGAAGTTACTCCTTGAGGTTGAAGCGCCTGAAGAAGTTTCACCTCTGTCTCAGACTGTAATTCCTTTTCTGAGATTACACCTTGAGAGGAGTTGAGGGTTCTACGTGGGGTCACAGTAAAAGACAGGTCAGCCAACATGGTCTGTTTCAGGAGGTTTTCGCTTTGATTTTTTCTTTTTACGTGAACAAGTAGGTCACCGGATGAAAGCGTCTTAGCATCATAGTCTGAGCCGACAACAGACTCAATGCATTTTGCCAAAATAATGACTGACTTCTTGCCAACAGGGGTGTCCCCTGTGGAATGAACTACAAGATGTTTATAGAAATGTTCTGCCTTCTCTTTAGCAAGTACTTCGGTGCGGCCTCTTTTGGGAGGCCGATCATTGGAGGGGGGGGTTGAGAAAATACCATACAGCATGTATAAAAGCAGGGACACGGGGGTACTTTCTCCTTTGGCGTTACCCTGGTAGTCAAAGAGGTGCCGGAGCTCCCTGCCTGGTAGACAGGCAGGGAGCCCATCGGCCAGAGCTTGAGTCCCAAGGCTCTTACGGCCATCGTTAGCGGTTTCTACCTTTCACCTTAAAACTCATTACCACGGTCGGTTACAGCGCGAGTATGGGGGCTCGGGGTCCGCGGTGTCACCAAGATTGATCAAAGTGCCCCGTGCGGGGGTGTGTTGCTTGGGATTGACACCATGCGCAGTGGTGGCGGCACCTTTAGACTCTGTTGACGTGCTTCGGATGTTGGGCGCATGATGAGACCGAAGTCGTTAAGAGGCTCGAACTTCGGAGGCTGCAGCTCGGAACGGCCGATCCGCACAGTGGCGGGTATCCAGACTAGGCCTCGTCCAGGAACATCAATAGGACCAGGAACGGCGGCTCTTCAGGAGCAGCTCCGAGAACATCAGCGGGAGGTTCTCTATAAATGATTGGCGAAGGTATGCCGCCCGGTCAAACCACGTTCTGGTAACTGTGCCGCCAAAGGCTTGCCTGTTGTCCACCTTTGGCTCATTACCGATACTCCGGTGCCGCTAGCTCAGCTGGCCCGTCTTCCCATTCTGGCCACTGGGGATCGCGTGCTTCTGCCGGTCTGTTCGCACCTTTCTGTTCTTCGATCCCAGTTCTGTCGATAGTGTCTGCTATGTTTTTACGGCACTGCGCGGCAAGTAATCAATTTTTCTTCACCCTACGCTGAAGCAAACGTCAATGAGCTCGCGGCGTTTTCTCATATACGAACCACTAACCCCATCCAAACCACCACTTTTGAACTAACCTACTGAAATTACCTCCTTTGAGGACTACCCCGGGGTGGTGCTCGGTATTGTTGGAGTGGACACCTACGGACCGACAATGAGTACAGTATGAACGTTAAAACGGATTAATTTTTGGGAACCAAGTAGAACATACTGCATCCCGCAAGCATCCCTTCCTCGCATTCTTTACGGTGCCGAATGTCTCGGCGTTTACGGCGGCCGTTCTCCATCATCATCCCCCTACTTCACTCATATCCCATTCCACTGCCGTTGCACTCGCCCAACCAACTCCTGCTCCGCCACTTTGACGAAAAATCCGGAATATGCGCCCACTCCAAATAGCCACACAATAAAATGCCGCCACCATCCTCTTCTGCATACCCTTCTCGTGCTTTACGGAAAACATTTCGGACTGTTAACTCTCTTTTTGTACTACCCATCTCATCTTTCTGCGCCCTCAATATCCCGTTCCTCTCCCTCTCCCGCCGCCGAATTGGTGTAACAGGCAATGTACAGAACGGACTTGCAGGGGCAGCACACCGTTTAACCTACCTACCTACATATACTGCTTCATTATACAGAGAATGACTGCACTAAAAAGTAGAAGTGCACTGCAGTGCTTTAAACTGAAGTCCTTTAGAGAGATTGTGTTTTTAAATTTGCTGTTGGAATGGCAAATAATATAGTTCCCAGGCGTCATTCTTTGGATACTGTTTAGTGACAGATTTTCTCTAAATCTCGATACATCAATATAAAAAGTATTTCAAGATGCTCCTTCCATCGTTAAGCCTCCATACCTTTATTTCTTCAGCTGGTGTGGTGGCTTGTTTTTCACAAGCAGCTTGCAACCAAAGAAATAAAACAACCATTGTTTGCTCAGACGTGCGAATACATAAAAGCAAGGCGTCCGGTAGGAAACGTATTGTCATTAACATGCACTTCTCTGTTGTTTTTCAGGGTCTGTTTCTGTGGCCTATTTCAGTATGTGCTGTGGGTCCACTTAGTAAAGACGAGAAAGAAACAGCACGTCCTAAAGATATAACCTCTTTTCCGGAACCTGACTTCCGAGCGGTATGTGTCATCAATTGTTTTTGGCTGAGCAGCCTTAGGATATTTTGGTAAAGTGATGTGTAAACAATGCGTACCGCCTTTCGACCGAACAAACTTTAGTTGCAACCGAGGATCGAAATTCCTGAAAAAAGGTTCAATTTATATGGTTGCAACCCACAGACGCTACACCAGGGCTTGATGTGTGTAGTGGGGGATTCTGAAACGACTTTTCCCATTTTGAAATTTTCAACGTGGGCAACTATGTATAGACAGGCGTTTAGGCATTAGGTATACACACTAGTGGAATAAATCAAAAATAGAAAAAACTGCCAGGTTTCTATTTATTTCTAAACATCCCACTTTAAGGCTGTATGTTTCGTGGAAGATAAGACTTTAATGCACAAATGCTCCAAAAAGTGCCGCAGCACTCAGAGATAAACCGCAGTTAAGGTTTTGAGAGGAAATTGATCTTTCATTTATTCCATACTGTACGAACTCCTTTGCAGCTTCTCTATTCTGCAAATTGAAGGTATTGTTTGCTAAACGGAGTACGCCGAAAATAAACAGCCTAATCATTTTTAAAAGCGTAAAGGAATTCGAATTTTCGGAAGTATTATTGAGCTCCTGCATCAGAACTAAAACAGTATTTGCGTTCAGTAACTTTTCGAACACAATAAACAAATGCGAGAAAATTGACGTATTAAGAAATTTTCCTCCCTTATCTTTCCGATGTTCCGCAATTAAGCATTCTAAATGTGTCGTGCTGTGGGAAACCACAAAATGGCAGCGACAACATTCTCCTTTGCATCTGCGCTCTGATGACATCAATTGTGGTCCTAAGCTCAAGAGTCGAGGATACGTTGAATATAAAAGTAACCTGCCTATCGCTATCCCCTTTCAGAGTACAGGGTGAGGCCCTGTGCAATACCACCACTGTATTGCTGCTTTACCCTCGCGTTCAGTTGTTATTACCACAACACTTGTCTCTCCGAACTCTCAACGTTTGCTGTCGGTGACTCGCGTGAGCCCTCACATTGCCAGAATTATTTACTGCTTTCAAATGATTTGCAAGGGTATGGAGTCGTGACGATGGTAGAGAGATACCTGTCGTTTTCCCTCTCTTGCCGTGAAATGACCGGTGAATAAAGCATCATTTTCCGACTTCAACGCAAGGCCGACGTCGTTGACAGGACGGTGCTCTGTGGAATTGTAAGCGCTGTTCTCATAAAGCAGATATCTCTAATAATTATCCAAGTCTGAGAATACGCCCCAGCCATGTTCCATTTGACAACCAGGGGCCTGTTATCATCAAAGGTTCCGAATAATAGCAAAGACAGCTTTTAAAAGCGAATCTTTTATGAAGCCTCTTACTGATGTCGCCTCGCCTGTAGTCCACAAAAAACTCATTCCAGAATAATTCTTCTTCTCTGACGATGATGATGATTGCAGGTGCAGTGAAAAAAATAAAAGTGCTTCCCGTGGTCGGAATTGAACCTAGGTCTCTCGAGTTAGGGAACCGACGTCTGTCTCATTGCACCATTTGGGAGCCTTTTTTTGCCTGTTTTCGGTAATAACAAACACACAGACTCGAAAGGTTACAATACATAAAAAGTCACTAGCACCCACAGTGAAACTTGGTCGTAGCGAACTGTCATATGCTCCACGATTATATCGATATATCCAATAGTTCGATACAGCCGAATAAGTCTATCACGAAGTGTTTTGTTACGAGTTCGCAATACGCGGGAGCCCCCCTGCCACTTCCACGTAGAGAAACAAACGCATGAATTATGCAAAATACCTTACACAATCAAATTCACTTATTGCTTGCAATAAAGCTACTTTCCGCATTAAATGCCTATTTCACAAAATAGCGGTGATTTTTTGTTTTCACCGTCGTTTTGGCGGCGACGTAGTCTGCGTCAGTTCGCGTCCGTGTCCTTCAATATCCAAATAATACTTGCAGAGCACATCGACTGGCAAAAGCGCTTCATCAACGTTCGTTAAAGCACCGAAGAGACGTTGTCTCTTCTGACATTTTCAGTCTCTTCGGTGCTTTCAGCTGCACCAGCTGGCTGCCATGATATCTTTGACGCTGTCTGTGCCTGAGGGGGTCCAAGAACGGCAAAGTCATGGTTGACACTCAGGAAAACCTGAAAGGACACTCCTTTCGGCACAACATCTGGAACGTTGATGAGCGCTTCGCGTAGTTCGCCGATGGAGCCGTCTTGGTCCGGACGCGCTTACTGGATGTACTCCGTCCTGAATCCCGTACGTCGGGAACACTTATGGAAGCTGTCAGTCATCACGTCGCTCCATGAGAGGCTCAACATCTCAGTCATGGCCAATAAGCATCTCAATCAACGCTCCGAGCCCATGCATTTCGGTTGCAATTGTAGGCGCGCTGATTTCGATATATCCGATGTGAACTTCGTTATAAAGAATATGTGTCGCGTGCATTTCAGTAACGAATTTGCTTTTTTTTATATATATAACTTCTTTCGCTCTATCCGGGCTCGTTATATTCCGGTTTAATAAGAATAATAGTGTTTATTTCACAGCAATGAATAGATATTCCGGGCAGCTTAAGCCAAAAAAGTGCTTTTGGGGCTGTGCCTGGATCTTGCTGCCCATTACGGACGCAGCGATACAAATTTTCCTGTAGAAAAATAAATAAAAAAATACTGCAAAAAATTGAAGTAAATAAAAAAGTGAAAATAATGTACAAAGAAGAGTTGAGGAAAAAAGCAAGCGCCAGAAAATACATTCACAGCTTCAATAATTCAACAGTCAACCTCGCAGTAAAAAAACAGCGCCTCAAATTTGAGCGAGGGAGCAAAGGCACATAAGTTACGGCGGGAAGGGACTTGAGGATAGAAGGGATATAGTACGCAGCCGCTCACCATACTTAGTGCGCCCCCTTTGCCCAAAAACGTGATCACATAAGTGAATGGGCCGCCGGGCATCTCGGGCTCGAGCCCTTACTGCGCGATACGGGAACACCCCAGCGCCCTGTACACCGATGCTACCCCCTACCCTGCACGCTCCGGCCACGTAGCCTGTGTAGTTACACATACTGGCCAATGCATCAACGCTGCTTCCACTACAGCAACCTCAATCGATGTCGCTGAAGAAATACCCATTGCCCTGGCAGGAACTTCCCGCCCTAAACCAGTTACTATCCTCACCGATTCACAGACAGCCTGCCAAAACAACCAGATTGGACGCATTTGTTTATCAGCTCTACTCATCCATTAAACCTGCTCGACAACCCCTCATATCTGCATCGTCGGGGCTCCTGGACACGCCGCCATCCCCGGCAATGAAGCGGCTCATGCCGCGACTCGCGATTTGATACACCGAGCCATTGCCTGCGGTGGCCAATGTCTACCCCCTCAAGATAACCCAACCCACTGAGCGGATACACAAAGATTCTCCCCCATTACAAGCAAGCTCGCCGCAGCCTCCCGCCACCACAGTGGCGCCTCTCCAGAGAGAAAGGTACAATTTGGCGGCGTCTCCAGACAAATACCTACGCACAACCTACCCCCCTCCACCTCATCTTCCCCACCCAACAACCTTCAGTCTGTGCTTACTGTCCGCAGGCCGAGGCATTTTATCTTTTATTTTACTTTTACTTGACTCAAAATACCAATGTCATCAGCCTGGCACCCTCTACCACATTATATGGGAGTGGCAACAAACTCCAGACTTTCGCCCCCCTTTCCAACCCCACCTTCGAGCAGTGGCGTGCTTCCCTGGCCAGCGCGGACCAGGATATCCAGCTTAGGGTGGTGACCCGAGCACGGACGGCCAGGCGAAGTCAAGGCATCCCGGACTAGGGACACCTTCCACGGGACGAGGCCCACAGATCAGCCTCTGCTGGAGAAATAAAAATATTTTATTCTCTCTCTCTCTCTCTCTCCCTCGTAAGCGGAGGTCAAGCTGCGGCGGGTACAGGATGCAGTTTTCATGGGACCAAATATGTTTCAACACCACTGTTTGCTTAAACAACATAAAGAAACCCGGCATTCTTCACAACTGAAGAACGTCTACATGCGACTCAAGAATTGCACCGTACATTACTGACCTAAGAATGGTTTTCAATACACAATTAAACTTTGTATTTCCAGAAGGCGGTACAGAAGTAAAAACTGCAAATGCCATACCGCAAGACGGTGTAAGCAAGAGCATGGGATATTTGTTTGCGTATATATAGCGGACATAATAATTTAAAATAAAACAGGAGACAAGCAACCTTTCGGATTTCGGTACATCTATACTCTGCATGGCTACTGCAGGACATATAAAAATCGAATAATAAACCTAAGTATCTGACAGTAGATTGTTGGGCAACAGGTGTACATGCAAATTGGACACAATTACTAGTATGCAAATAAATTGAAACGAGGTGAGGAATAAGCTTAGCTGGATTATAGAAACAGACTAGTTGTGGCTTATTGTTGTTTATTGTAAATAGATAATCGCTGTACCTCCACATTACTTGCATACAGTCATGCTGCAGGTATTCTGTTGATAGTTCATCGTTATTATGTCTGCATACAAGTGTCGTGTCGTCCGCATATTGGAAAACTCTGCAATGAGTGCAAGAACTACAAAGGTCGTAACGTATATAGTAAATAAAATGGTATCAAGAATAGACCCCTGAGGGACGCATGAACTAATTGTTGTGAACTGCTCTTGATCTTGGTGTACCTTGCTAGTGCGTCAGGTTTTAAAATTTTATAGGTTCACAAAACACTCCAGTTCATTCACCCGATTGTGCGGACAAGGCCCGGGTTTGAAAACATCTAGTATTTGCAGGGCGTTTTCACAAAAATACTCCCTCCATGGCTTCGCGTCTATGTCCCTGTAGCGATTGACCATTAGGGTCTGCATATACCATTCAAGGCTAAGAGCCGTATCGAGTGAACCTCGATACGGCCTGACAAGATCAAGAGCAGTTCACAACAATTAGTTCAGGCGTCCCTCAGGGGTCTATTCTTGCTCCCATTTTATTTACTATATACGTTACGACCTTTGTAGTTCTTGCACTCATTGCAGAGTTTTCCAATATGCGGACGACACGACACTTGTATGCAGACATAGTAACGATGAACTAGCAACAGAATACCTGCAGCATGACTGTATGCAAGTAATGTGGAGGTACAGTGATTATCTATTTACAATAAACAACAATAAGACACAACTAGTCTGTTTCTATAATCCAGCTAAGCTTATTCCTCACCTCGTTTCAATTTATTTGCATACTAGTAATTGTGTCCAATTTGCATGTACACCTGTTGCCCAACAATCTACTGTCAGATACTTAGGTTTATTATTCGATTTTTATATGTCCTGCAGTAGCCATGCAGAGTATAGATGTACCGAAATCCGAAAGGTTGCTTGTCTCCTGTTTTATTTTAAATTATTATGCCCGCTATACATACGCAAACAAATATCCCATGCTCTTGCTTACACCATCTTGCGGTATGGCATTTGCAGTTTTTACTTCTGTACCGCCTTCTGGAAATACAAAGTTTAATTGTGTATTGAAAACCATTCTTAGGTCAGTAATGTACGGTGCAATTCTTGAGTCGCATGTAGACGTTCTTCAGTTGTGAAGAATGCCGCGTTTCTTTATGTTGTTTAAGCAAACAGTGGTGTTGAAACATATTTGGTCCCATGAAAACTGCATCCTGTACCCGCCGCAGCTTGACCTCCGCTTACGAGGGAGAGAGAGAGAGAGAGAGAATAAAATATTTTTATTTCTCCAGCAGAGGCTGATCTGTGGGCCTCGTCCCGTGGAAGGTGTCCCTAGTCCGGGATGCCTTGACTTCGGCTGGCCGTCCGTGCTCGGGTCACCAACCTAAGCTGGATATCCTGGTCCGGGCTGGCCAGGGAAGCACGCCACTGCTCGAAGGTAGGGTTGGAAAGGGGGGCGAAAGTCTGGAGTTTGTTGCCACTCCCATATAATGTGGTAGAGGGTGCCAGGCTGATGACATTGGTATTTTGAGGCAAGTAAAAGTATAATAAAAGATAAAATGCCTCGGCCTGCGGACAGTAAGCACAGACTGAAGGTTGTTGGGTGGGGAAGATGAGGTGGAGGGGGGTAGGTTGTGCGTAGGTATTTGTCTGGAGACGCCGCCAAATTGTACCTTTCTCTCTGGAGAGGCGCCACTGTGGTGGCGGGAGGCTGCGGCGAGCTTGCTTGTAATGGGGGAGAATCTTTGTGTATCCGCTCAGTGGGTTGGGTTATCTTGAGGGGGTAGACATTGGCCACCGCAGGCAATGGCTCGGTGTATCAAATCGCGAGTCGCGGCATGAGCCGCTTCATTGCCGGGGATGGCGGCGTGTCCAGGAGCCCCGACGATGCAGATATGAGGGGTTGTCGAGCAGGTTTAATGGATGAGTAGAGCTGATAAACAAATGCGTCCAATCTGGTTGTTTTGGCAGGCTGTCTGTGAATCGGTAAGGATAGTGAGGACCTACCACAACCTCCCCTTTGCTTTCCGAGGTTTTCTTGACTGCCATCCCTTATTTCTGTTATATATATATATATATATATATATATATATATATATATATATATATATATATATATATATATATATATGCATACATACACGAGGGGAAGTACGCACGTGTGAAAACGATTTTAAATTAACGTTTGGACCGGGGTGCCCGGTCTTCGTCAGAGTAAACTTCAGGAATGGAACGCGCGGAATATATAGGCACGAAATTATAACGGCATACGAATGGAACAATGTCTTGGCACTTGGCAGATACATATCAATACATTAAAAACAAAAAAGAAATCAAAAGCACACGTGGTGCTTCTACACGTGTGAGTTAGGACTAATCTTTGGAATACAGTACTTGAAAGGAATATCCGATCAACGGGCATCAAAGCCAGCCATTTCGACACAAAGTGATAAAGTTCGGAGATGGCAAAACGCTATATAGGCAAACTCCTCAGGAGCGATATATAAAAAATGAGAGCAAAAATAGATGTCGTCGCTACTAGAAGTGTTGCATATCGGTTTCGTAAGCACAGTAAGAAAAATCCGTAAAGCTGCACTAAAACTGGTTGCTATGCTTCTGCGGTTAAAATAAGGGTTAATGCCGTGACATCTCCGTGTCAGGAAAATAAGCATGTTAACTTTCCTACACTTTCATTTATACGGCTTTTTATTATGGATCAAAAAAGACTCGCGCACTTCCTTTCCGTGATGCGCCCGGAAACCTGATTCGAGTATAGTAGCCCTTATTTTTTCGAAAGAGTGACCAGGAAGGTTAACGTGCTTTGGAAAAGGTAGACCAGGAGAGGAACGTGCGTGCGCGCGGTGTTTATTAAAGCGGTACCTGAAAGACGCCTCTGTTTGGCCAATATACTGTAGTTCGCAGACTGAACATTCCAGGAGGTATACGACATTTGACGTGTCGTATTAAAGTCACTTTATTTTTTGAGAAAAAGTTGATGATTGATTGATTGATTGATTGATTGATTGATTGATTGATTGATTGATTGATTGATTGATTGATTGATTGATTGATTGATTGATTGATTGATTGATTGATTGATTGATTGATTTTGATTGATTGATTGATTGATTCCCCGCACGGGGCACCTTGAGTAATCTTGGTGACGGTGAGTGGCGACACCGCGTACCCCGAGCCCCCCATACTTAAGCTGTTACCTACCGTGGCGAGAAGTTGAAAGGTGAAGGGTTACAAGCCGTGAACGGTGGCCGTCGGAGCCCTGGTCAAGCTCCGTCCGATGGGCTCCCTGTCTGTCTATCAGGCTGGGAGCTCCGGGACCTCTTTGACCATCAGGGTAACGTCAAAGAAGAAAGTACCCCAGTTCCCTGCTTTATACTATGTCGCATGGTATTTTCGAAACCCTCTCTTCCAAATGATCGGGCCCCAAAAAGGGCCCGCACCGATGTAATTTTCAAACCTCTGCCCAACATAAAATTTAACACCCCGGACAACTTTCCTCGCTTCTTAGTGATACAATCTAAGAACAAGGAATCTCCAGTTACCTGCAAGTCGGTCTTCTTCATTGCCAACTTCATTGAGAATGTAGTTGGCGCGAACTACAAGGCAAAGAAGCGGACATCGGGGGACGTGCTTGTAGAACTATCTACTAAAAAACAATCTGATAGTCTCTTGAACCAGACCGACCTACTTGGGTTTTGAAGTAGCTGTAACGCCACACCGGAGCCTTAACAGCTCGCAGGGCGTCATATCTGAGATGGACCTGCTCAATGAAAGTGAGTGTGACCTCCTCGAGGGCATGCGTGACCAGGGCATTACTGCGGTAACAAGAATAATGATCAGACGCGATGGCAAAGAAGTAAAAACGAAACATGTGATCCTAACTTTTGACCGAAGTGTCCTACCGGAGTCTGTCACTGCAGGCTTCCTTCATTGCAACGTACGACCTTACATACCCAACCCACACCGCTGCTTCAAGTGCCAGCGGTATGGGCACAGTAGTACCACCTGCCGCGGAAAACTGACATGCGCCAAGTGCGCAGGACATCATGACCCTTCAGAGAACTGTGCATCTAACGTATTGAAATGTGCCAACTGTGAACAACCCCAGGCTGCATACTCTCGGTCATGTGCTAAATTCAAAGGCGAGAAAGAAATCATAAACATGAAGGTCACCCAGAACATCACCTATCAAGAAGCACGACAGAAACACTCAATGTTTTCGCAAAGGTATGCCGATGCAGCTCGCCGGGGGGCGGAGCGGCGTCTAGTCACGGGGGCCACCCAGTACTGCCAAGCAGACTTGGTGCCGTCCCAGCCCCCCCAGGTGCTGCCCAAGGCAGGCCAACCATCCGACATGACACCTGTGGCGCCCGCAAGTGTGTTAGCTGCGAGTGTGAGGAGTGACGGCTCTGCCGTCAATCCTCCTCTTCCGGCTGCCAGACTGCAGGTGACCATGGACGTAGATGTGGTCGGTCCCACGACCACTTCTGTGTCCAACAAACAGTGGGGGACGGCAGGGGCTCCTGCCTCCCCTTCGAACATATCCCGAGGTGGAGCCCGCAAGGACTCCATCTCGTCACTGTCACACCACTCAGATGATGACATGGAGGTAACACAGTCTCTGCCAGTGCCAAAGGCGGAAAGAGAACAGCGCACCATGGCGGGGCGAGGCAAAAAGCCACCAGCCACCCGTGTCACAGGCCCAAGTCAGAACTGATAGATAGTAAACATCCAGCCCGAGTCCTCAACTACACCAGGTAAAATCTCCTCCCTAAACATTTATGGTAGCACAAATAATTACACAGTGGAACTGCCGGGGCCCTATTAAAAACCTAGATGATATATATGAAATCCTACACAAAACGCAACCAGCCATCCTATGTTTACAGGAGACACACTTGAAACCTAAGCACACCAATTTCCTGAACCAATACTCAGTATTTAGGAGAGACAGAGATAGCTGCCTGCACTGCTCTGGTGGCGTAGCTATAGTTACGCAAAAATCCATCCCTTGCCAATCTCTTCAATTGCGTACCGCCCTAGAAGCGGTTGCAATCCGGGCAATTATTTTCAACAGATTAACAACAATTTGCTCACTATACATTCCCCCTGAATATCGTTTATCTAGCTCTGAATTTGAGTCTCTCATAGATGAGCTGCCGGAACCGTTCCTACTCGTAGGTGACCTGAATGCACACAGCCCACTATGGGGATCTGAACGCACAGATTCCCGGGGCCGCTTGATAGAAAAATTCCTCTTCTCATCCGGAGCTTGTCTCTTTAACAAAAAAGAGCCTACATACTACAACACTACATACAATACATACTCACACATAGACTTGGCAATCGGCTCTTCTGTCCTCTTTCCGGCTGTTGAATGGGAAGGGGACGACAACCCCTATGGGAGCGACCACTTCCCTGTCATCTTGAAAGGCATTGATAAAGCCCGTAACAGTTCCATCTGCCATAAAAATTTAAGGAACGTGGTGCTGATTGGTTAAAATTTAAACAATTATCTCAGCTTTCATACACGTCCTTAAGCTATTTGGGCATTGACGAAGCCTGTGACTGGTGACTGCACACATTCTTTCATGCTGCCGAGGGCTCAATTCCACAAACATCTGGTGCCACACCTAGCACTAGGAGGCCGTGGTGGAATGAAGAGTGTAGGCTTGCACGGCAGGCTCAAAATAAGGCGTGGGTGTCCTTCGCAGCACC
>JABSTR010002058.1:0-42245 GCA_013339765.2 Haemaphysalis longicornis | reverse complement strand
TTATGCGTGAAAAACTTGGTGTATGTTGGGACATTACCTGCAGTATCAAATTGTGTTCTCGAAATTTTCCAGCACTCTTACTTGTTTACTACCTGACCATAATGTTCATTACAATGTGAATTACAAGGAGATCTACTAGATTTGTGTGGTCGGGCAACCGTAGACCATGCCATCCTTGTCTTAACAGTTCTGAGGATGATGTTTCCTGCAGAATATGCGCTAAATTATAGTGGTGGAACAAAATGTTTGTTTGGGATAATAAAGAATCAAGGAACATGCAAGACGGGGGTAAAAATGCCACGAAGAGTACAAAGCGCTCGCAGGAAGTCTCCTTTGCCAACAAGCCTTTTTTGCCGCATTGATCAATTGTTTGTTTCGATGATCACAACATAGAGCGTGGTTGCAGGATTGCAGTTGGTAATCCAGTATTCCCTTCTAGTTAAAAATTACCTGCCAAGGTCCTCTTGAACCCTAATACCTATGCAACATTCTTTTTTTTGTCTTGAGTGGTCAGTATTTTACAAATTTAGTATGTACTCGCTTTAGGCAAACTGAATTTCCGGTGCGTTATAGTTTCCACTGATGTAGCAGTGATGGCCGAGTTCGAATGAACCCATACAACCGACAAGTGCCTGTTGACAATAACGAGGTCATGCACTTTGCGGCCGTTTCCAATGGGGTGATGTCCGCTTGGTGGCAGTTTAGTGAGTAGTCTTCCAACGATACCCCCGCCCCCTCCTGCCGTACGGAATAAAAGATAGCCTCCTTTTTATTACAGCATCTCTTTCAACGGCTCACGGAGAGAATAATGATAAGGGTGGCCCTTAGAGATACGAACCGAGTGCCTTTGAATAGAGGGCAAACTCGGGTGGAAGATATCGCAACTCAAATAAAGAGAAAGATATTGCATTCAATGGCGATGTCCAGTGGACAACTGACAATCAATGGGCCTCCAGTGGAATTAAATAGCTTCCAAGGGTGGTGACTAGAAATAGGAGAAGAATGGTGACGCCGCAAACTCAATGCATCAAAAATTGTGCTTGGAAAGGCATTATTTGAACAACACATCATGATGGCGGGGATCACCATCATGTTGAAAGTGGTATCTGTAGTGAATTTTCCCACTACTCATTTTTTGTGTGAGCAAATTTTTGCCGGCGCTGCCCCCCGTTCTATTGGAAGTTTCATAAAGGCCTAGTCCGCTCCTTAAGCCATTATAGTCGCCCGGTCCTTAAACCATTCGCGCACCCAATGAACTTCAACTCGATGCGATGCGAAATTCTAAGGCGATAATCGTGTTTATTATTATCACCTGAAATGATTATACAACTCTGCGATGCCATTGCCATAGAGTAAAGTTCATTGCGACATAGCTGCGCGTAGATTTACTGGAAACCCCTCGTTGCTGGTGAGGATTTCTTGCTCGCAATTTTTATAGACATTTTGGTCACGTCATTTTCGTTTAGAGATGTAAATTCAGTTTTGAGGCATTCTTGGGAACCATTTGCCTTGATTTTACCATTCGCAACTGGTTTAGCGATTCCAGTACATCTAATAGGCTGAATTCGGCCTAATTTTTGTGCTCTCGACCAAGTCCAAAACGAGAATCTCCTATCATAAAATATCAGTGAGGGTAAAGAAAGTTTAAATAAAAAAGGAGATAATAACCTCGTGTCAATCCTTGTGCAGAGTACAGCAAGAGTGAAAAAAAGCCGTATAAAGCTACACAGAGTGGTGTTCGCCAAAATCCAAATTACTGTCAAGGATAGGCATGCCATATGATTTTTGCTTGTAACCCAGGCAGTTTGTATATGTACGCTCTCTAGGATGGATACGCAGATATTTTCCGTCACATTGATCACATGATAGCAAGGAGCACGCTTCATTCAGCTGACTCAGCAATTGAGCAATGTTTAACTGCCGTCGTTTGGCGTGAAAGGGCCGCTTTGTGATCACTGCATATAGCTCCTAGTTGACACACTCCAGTGACACTGAAACTTCGTGCGCAGTCTAGATGAATGTACATGCAATATGCATGTTCATTGACCGCCACATCATGTTTCGGAGGCCGCATTACTCCCACAGAGATTGTGTTCTGTCCTCACGAATCCGACGCTGAATCAGCCGACCTTGACCGGGGCATTCTGTTGAATGCATCGACCTCTATGACGCAGATAAACAGGGCTCCGCCACGCGTGTTTCTGGACTGCTACGCGCATGGTTAGACGATTGCACTGTCAGCTTTGTCATTTTTTTCCACTCGGGCACGCGGAGAATAGCCTGTCAGGTTTGGGTTCGGAAGTGATTGTTCCAACGTACTGGGGTCGAGGTGCTTGAGTTCATGAGTTTAACTAGCACAGAAAACGTGTTTTTCTAAGCGGGTTTGGATGTATTTCTTGTAAAAGCAATAACTGACCTATCAAACGAGAAATGGGCATCGGCGTTCTATATACGGCAGTAGCGAGAGGTGGCCGTGGGCGTCACAACCAGACAGATGAAGGTAGCGAAATAACACAGCCAAAACAAACGAGCAGCCGCAGCAGTCATCTCGCCTATTACAGGGCGGAGGGAACGAATAGAGCCAACTCGTAGGAGACAGGTCAAAGCCATACGAGAGAGTTAAGACAGATCTTGGAGCAAAGCATCTCAAGTGGCAAGATTACGAAGCCCTTCGAGAACGCGAGGTGGAAAGAAAGCGTCGTGGGTGTTTAATGACACATGAATGCTTCCACAATCACCTGTGCTAAGTTGCCTCGGAGACGTTTCATTTCTTATATTTTGTCGCGCTAAAAATGGTTGCGACAACGTCTTTTGTAGCATTAAGAGCACTCACTTCGAACAGCTGTGAGTGTAAAGAGATTACACGTTAGTACTACAGGAAACAAATTAGCTCCAATCCACGCTGTGAAGGTGGTTGGAAAGCAAAGCTTTAAACGACACTCCCAACAATTGCCCATGCGACTTCCCTTGAATTCACAACCTTGGCTCTACAAAGAGCGAAACCACAGGTTCTACCAGCCGTTAACTGGAATTCGTGGTGGCGGCGTCCCGAACACAGCAGCGGCGTCGGCCACAGCTTGTCCGGCAGACGCCGCCGCTGTGAGTCGGCAGAAATAAAAACGGAGAGGAGCGCCTTTCGAAGGGTGAGACAGCGGAATCTAGTTATCCTGATGTGTTAGCTTCGGGCTACACCACCGCGAGACACAAGCGCAGACACCAAAACAATTCGGCATGTGAGCTTAGTGTTTCCCATTTATACCGATTTAAACTAGTTAGTTTAGTAAGTTTGAGAATTGCGAAAAAGCCGAGGGAACCTTTATAATCGCTATTTCACAGAACCAGTTGCTACATTCAAAACACAACCGAATCGGCATTCACCAATTTAGAAAACGGAGTGGCAAGCCGTGCACAAGAGGTAGCGTTTCTCTAGCGGCTAGATGTCTGCATGAGGTTTACATTTTGTTTTCCCGCCCTGCAAAGCAATCCTAAATGTATGTTTGCCGTACGACTACTTAATTCCGTCGGGTGCGGGTTACCCTGGAGGTGGTGTCGATGAAGAGAATCAAGCCGTGCAAAGGCAGCGCTCAATGGACGGGAATCTGCGCCAAAACAGGCCCAAAACACCCATCGCTAAAGCAGACGACAAAGCCGTACCGCCGATGCCGACGCCGGCGAGCAGGCACTTCCGCGCGGAGAACGCTGGGTAATCGCGGCGCCATGTACAGTGTGCTCCGTGAGTGAAACCCTTCCAACCCCCTCTCCCTCGCCGCCTCCTCCGCCGCGTTGGGAGTTTGTTGTACCGCACGCCACGAAAGAACCATTGGCTGGTAAAGCTAGAAAGCTTTGCTTTAAAAATCTCATGGAATTAGGAATGCTGATACCTCTAGTCGGATTGAGGAATTTCAAACCAACAAGGTTTAATTTCAGGAAAGCAATGTCCACAAAACACGTGGTAAAAGAACGCAGAAAGTACGGGTGCTGTTAATATGCCCTGCTTCTAAAATTGCGAAAGAATTTTTAAATTGGGTCCATGTATGAGGTTGATTATGCCGGTTTCTACAATTTCACTCAAAACTAGCTATATCAGCATAGTTTAAAAACGGGTATCACCAGGAGTTTTACATTTAGTTGAGGGACCTACTGCCCATACGTTAGTGTGCTAACACAACTTTTTTGCACCTTATGACACCAACATTTTTACCGGGTTAGACATTCGACGCCTGCTGTTCCTGCTTGATTTCGAAGAGCGAAACAGCATGTCAGAATGTTTTTAATTCATATCGCCTGTAGCCAGGCCTACCTACATCTGTGGTAGCCAAAAATACATGGTACGAAAATGTGGGGCAAACTTAATAGATTACAATAATTTTGTGGCTGGGAGAGATGTAAAATGCATTTCTTGATCGAAGCCGTTGCTAAAGAAAAAATAATTGAAGCTCCACATGCACTTTGGCAGTGTAGAACGTAATAGGTTAATGAAGTATTTCTAGACGTAAGTTTCAAGCAACATTTCCGAAAAAAGTTCTGCCAATATGCAGTGAAATAGCGAACTGATAATACATATATATTCCGCGAAAGGTTCCGATAAACCACTTGTTTGTTGGATCAAGATGTGCAAGGGAATACAGGGCCACTGATTCTGAGAATAGTTGTTTTCGCTCTTTTCAGGTATATTGAATCTATGCAGAATAAGTGCATGATAGGTATGGGCGGAGCAATTGCCGGCAGATCCAGCCAGGCCAACCCCGCCTGATCCCACAGAACAACCACCACCAGCACCACTATATGCTAGGCAATTGATTACTTTATTTCGGACGGCTAGTGTCATGTTTCTTCTGTCGTAATAACGAATGCCCTTTTTCTGGTAAGATGAAGTTTATAGTCTAATATGCTTTTAGCGCGTGATTCATGAAATATAAATGCTGAAAATAAATAAGGCACACTAACTGATAAATACTTAGAGCACTACACCTTAACTGTCTTTAATTTTGTCAGAAGTACTCTGAATGTTTTGCTTTTTTTCCCCACAGTGCGGATTTTACTACGAAATCGGCACAAAAGAAGCATATTTATGAATACTTCCGTGTATAACAGGGTCAAGGTTTTACATTTGATTACAGCGCCTAGCATCACACAACATTTTCAAAAATCTGGTTTCGCGTCAGCATAAAAAACATCCTTACAAAATAGCTGTGGCAGCACTAATTCAATGTTCCTCATAAATAAATATTGCCCATTGCACGCTCACATACCGCTGTTTTTCTAACATATATGAAATACGTCCAAAATATATTACATATCTTGCCTGCCGTTGAACTAGCGTCCATTATCAGTTGACCACAAAAAAATTTCCATTTAGCCAGTGCGCAACTTTATCCCGAGGAAGAAACACGTGAAGAACACGTGTGCCTACATCATGTCAGACGCGTGCTTCTTAAGGTTTCAGCGTCACCTCTCCACTGGGGAAAGCCACAGGAGTCACTGCCTGACTTGCAAATATAAGAGGGTATAGGGTTTCTTGTCTAGAAACACTCACCGGTCGCCTGCTCCGTCGTCGACATCTCGGATGCCGGAGATGGGATCACGGCGGCAGCTTGAACTTGGCCAGTGGAGTACGCCAGTAGCAACACATGGAACGCTGCCGGTATGAACACTCCGGCGGAAAACGTCGTTCGTGCCAAGCAGCAATGCCCTCTCCTTCTAGCCATTGAAAATACTCTTAAAAAATGACAATTACTTTCAGCGGGTCACTTAAGCGGAAGCCAAAGCAATGTAAAGCTGCGCCCACGAGGGAAGAAAAACCCGGCGTGTATTACGTGGTCAAGAGAAAAGAAGAGCAGATATCGGCGAGGTGACCTAGCAGGTCCTCAGAATGAAAGCCCTCGTGAGCCGTGTGTTACGTGCTGCCTTTTTCTTCGCGCGGTCTGGAGGGTGCGATTCGGCGCGTGGCCTGACCTCCCTGGTTGCGAGCCTTATGGCTTTTAACTAAGGTCGGGGCGCGATACCGCGCTGGCGAAGCGTCTTGAGAGAGTCGAGATAAGTGGGATCGCGGGCTTTGGCGCCTTCCCGTATTTCGAAGCCGGCGCAGGGCCCGCGCGTGCAACCGCTCCTATCGGCCGCCGAGGAAGTGTCGGAAAGGGGAGGGGGAAGGACTGTTCTGTATGACGCCGGAGAATGAGCGACCCTTAGCGCACACTATTTGTTTTTTTCTTTTATTGTCGTGAGGAGCTCTTGAAGCTGATGAAGCCTAAATACTTGCACGGAGGAGCGCGCGCGCAAGTCAGTGACGCGTCTTTCGCATCGATAGGTCCGTCTAAGTGACGCCGGTTCCAGAATACTTGTTGAATATTCGGGAATGGTTAGCCGAAACAACGCTTACCCTGCGTTTGCCTTCCTCTAGCGACGCTTTGTGAAAGTGCTTCAAAGTATCAAATTTATCGAGTAACTTTAAGGGCGAACAGCAGTTTAAAAATTACACCCCTCTGTCTAACGACGACGATGGTTGAACGCGAACCTTTCTCGCGCTCCATTCTCTGGTAGGTCAATCCCGCACTGCGAGTATGCGCTACTTCTGCAGGTTCGCACCTCTTTTATAGAATACCCACAGCAACTCTCAGCACAGCTCCGGCCGCACAAGCTGATGCGGACCATCTCATATGGGCGTGTCCTTCACTGGCCTCAGCCAGAAAGCGACACCTGAGAGGCACAGGCCTCCATCCTGGAAGACCCCCCCGACCTTCAGCGGTGGCTCTGGGGACCCCACCACCGCTCCCTTCTTGACTTCCTTCGAGAGACGGGTGCCCATGTATATTTGTAAATAAGTTATTTTTATGCCAACGGGCATTCTATCGCAAAAAAAAAAAAAAAAAAACTCTTGGATTTGCACTCAGTAGCGCCAACGTTTGGATTTGGGGCGTACGGTCTGAATCGGTACCTGTGGCCAGTGGCGCATCCAGAGGGGGGCTGACAGAGATTCAGACCCCCCCCCCCTCCCCACCGAAATTTTTCCAGCCGGCACCGTGTTGCCTGTATGCCTGGTACAAAGGCGCATATCCTTCGGACTTGCCACTATTAAAAAATTCCCCGCATTTCCCCGAGGGCAAGAATGTGAAAGTGCGAATGCAGGAGTTGAATTTGCGCGGTTCGGTAATGTTCGCGAAAGAGAGATCACACACACACACACACAACTACAAAGAAAGAAAGATGCATTTATTCACGACACCTATTTGTGTTGTCGTTGTACTTGATTGCTAGAGCGGATCTCAGCTTTGAAATTTCGTGTCAGTACTCCTTTAAGCGGGTGCATTAGCCTTCACGCCCGATTCCTGGCCAATCCCCCACGTGGGTATGTGCCATGTCAGCGGCCAGGCAGCGCGCGCCCATCTCCCCCCGTTGCCAAGGAAGACGAGGAGATTCCTGGCCAATCCCCACGTGGGTATTTGCCATGTCAGCGGCCAGGCAGCGCGCGCCCATCTCCCCCCGTTGCCAAGGAAGACGAGGAGCGCGCGCACCCGCAGCTGTTGCTATGTGGACGGACGGCGGTCACCGGAATTCAGGGTCGCTTATAAAGTGCATTCGCACTTAAAAAAATTCAGGACTCGATGCCTGTCCTAACGCATTGGTGCTTACACAAAAGGAAGCGCGTGGGTCCGGATAGCTGCGTCGGAATGGTGCAGCTCCAAAACCGATGGCAGCCCTGTGGTACGCTCAGCGCACGGGACGCGAAAGGCGTGCGTTTTGTCCCTTTGAGTGTGGCATGTCACCACACAGAGAATAATTGTCCGGCTGAGTCATTCTTAGCAGAGGAATTGATTCGTCAAGGTACGGCCGGGTTAGCAACGAGTTGTTCAACACTGACTGGCGGCGTAACAAAACAGAGACCACCGGCCATTGATGGGGTAAGACTGGTACGATGAAGGGCCGAAAGGGAAAAGACGATCTTTATGTGTGTAAGTGGAACCACGTGCAAGCGACGGTGTCAGAAAGTCAAGTTAACTGAATAAAGCGATGGGTCTGCGTATTGGGCGAAAGGTATGCTTTAGCTGGATGAATGTCGAATGAATGGGCAGAGGGCCTTTGCGGGTGAGGCGCACAGCAAAGTATGCCCCTCTTTCGCGCGTCAACCCTTCAGTCTTTTCCGCGTTTCTGTGGAGCCTGGGAGGGTGTTGGCGGGGTTTAATTGCATGGGCTCAGCTTGCGTGCACTGCGTGTCCCCTACTGAAAGCGTTGTTGTAGACAGTCATTTTCTCCTCCGCGATTAGGCAGATTTGTTCGGTGGTAATTTTCGCTAACCTAGAAAACTGTGGGTCAGGGAGTTGGCACAAAGGGCCCACTGGGGCTCGCCGAGCGAGTTCCAGACTTTGTCCTAAACGTAAAGGCACTACCACGGCCGCTAGAACTACCCCTAAAGGGGGGAGATGGACCGGCCGTGGCGCTACGGTCACCATCCCTGCCATAGGCAGACTGTGGTCGCGACAGTAAAAAATACCCGTTGGCCTTCTTCGACCCTCGGTCACAACTAAAGCCCCTCCATTGCGTCCACAGCCGCTATTTCTCTGGGCGTCGGCTGCCCAGAGCAGTCTATATTCAGGGCCAGAGCCGCAACAACAGCGCAAAGACCGAAGTGCCCTGGCTTTGGGAAGCTCACACTCGCAGTTCATACACGCAAGAGGCCTCAATTGTAAGTCATTTTCTTCCCCTGACCACTGATTTATCCTTGCGTTGATCACTGATGTCTTTTAAAATTTAAATAATCGCTTCTTAATATTTACACGATGTCCAGTACCTTTATGTCTGCAAACCGAAAAAAAAAAAACTATATCTAGTTTCCTTTCTCACGCAATGTTTGCGTTTAAATTGGTGTTTGAAAGGAGCGCCAGCTATAGAAGGGTGTAGGTAACTTTGAGAGAGAAAAACGTAAATTCCACTCATATAAACGCCTCAATACCCTATGATGCACAAATTTGGCGAGGGTTACTGAAAGCGTATTGGGACAGCGTCGAGTACATGGAAAGTTACCGCTGTCCGTGAAGTGCATGAACAGTTAAAGTACATAAAGAGATAAAAATATTTGTTTTCACTGCAGTTTTAGTAGTTTGCTTTATTTACAGGCGCGCAATTCAATGTGAGGTAGCCGCTGTCGCATGATGTGCCCGTTATCGCGACTTTTGTTACTCCGTTTCACACCGACGGGTGCATCCACTGCTACATCTAATTTTAAAATCATCATAGCAGCGTGCGCAAGTGAAGGACCTTCGTACGTGTGGCGAAGATACGAACGTGCCTTTCTATTAGAATTTTCCTTTACCTCGTTCTGGCCTTTTTTTGGAGTTTTGTGGGCTCAAGGAATTGAATTCTATCAATCATGCTGAACATTTGGTATGATGAACGAATGTCTTAATTAGGAAAACGCTACAGACCACAAGCCTCTCAAGAACCCACACACTTCCGAGCTCCCCCCCCCCCCCCTTCCCCGTATTCTCTTACGGGTGCGCGCTGATGTGGTTCTCCGCTATCTACTTCTGCTATACGTCCTAAAATGACGCTGAAGGAAACTTTGAGTGTAGCCAGCATACTTAAATAACCAACATGACCGGAAGTATCACATTATAAACTATGCGATTTCTTACCGATCTATTATGTCGTTGCCTCAAACAATGCTTCAGTTTGAACATCACGGTCGCTGTCTACCAAACGAGTACCTTAACTGTGTCATTACTGTCCAGTTTCATGCTGAAACACGGTAGTCTTTAGCATTTATGTACGCGAGGCCATGCCCTTACGCATGTTTGCTGGTGCACTGCGGGCAACAAAATAATACCTATTTCGTGCATCGACCGACGCTCGAAGGTCATGCTGATTGTACAACTGCCCAATGCTCTGTTTTCTGGTGACCCAGGAGCTTCCCAACATAATTTCCATTTCCCGTGTCGCTAACCAAAACTACAAATTCCTATGCGCCTGTACATTGCCGCCCATGCTTTTTCATCGTTAAGCTTTAACCGACGGCGCCATAGGCAATCGGAAGCCGGCGTCCGATGATTTTAAATCTCCCGCAAAATCTGAAACCCGCCCTCCACAGACAACTATCGCGTCTGTGTGTTCATTGAACTCTCTTTCAATTTGGTTTCGTTTGTTTATGTGTCTCGTGTGGTGGCGTCGTAGCAAGAGAAATTTGAACCGACTGGGGAGGGGAGTAGGAGGAAAAATGGCGTCGGGTTCGCGCCGCGCTCCGCACAGTCGGACTGCTGTAGCAAGCACTTCGGCAGCTCCTGCTGTCGATTTTTCTGATTCCAGCAGCAGTGAGGGGTCAAGCAATGATGTGGGATCTTCAATTTGAGTTAGGACGACGAAGCTCCCGTTCAGGTGCCTCGCACTTCAACAAGCGCTGGCAGTTATTTCGTTGTGACTCCGCGCTGTATTTATAAAAAAATGTGCTTCTTATCTGACGACTGCGGTTTTGATTTTGTGTTTAGGGTCTCGAGAACGCACGGCCGGGATATTTTGCCAAATGCACCGCGCCGTATCGCGCTATCACCTTCAAGATAACCTTGCGCTCGTGTCAGATTAGCGCTGCGGTTGAGGTGCGACGCTTGTCGAGAGCGCTCGATTTTTTTTTCTTTTTTACCACCGACTGATAAAGGATTTGTGCGAGGACACAAAGAGGTACCGTAATTACCCGATTTTAAAGCGCAACCGATTTTCTGACAAAAACCGAAAAAACATGCACCTCCGTTTGTAACGCCCACGGAACTTGTGAGCAAAAAAACGAAAACAAGAGAAAGGGTGATTTTATTTCCCGAGTATTCACTCATCTCACTCTCGTCGCTCTCCGCTGACCACACATCTCGTCCTCGGTGCCGTCAAGCACGTTCGCGATGCCACACTTCTGAACTAACGTTCAACCATGGTCGATGGGATCGTGGCCCACGCCTCACACGCCCATCCCGCGTGCTTCTCCGAGGCGCACGCTTCAGCCGACCGCTCGTTTTGAACGCGTGAGACCGCTGCTGCCTTTGCTGTTATCAGCGCGCAAGTGGAACGATTTACGAATTTTTTGAACGCCGATAGAACACCTAGGCGCCTATGCTTTCTGCGTGCGAAATCGCTGCTAAAAGTTTTGCGCCATCTGACATGGCGACGGCGATGGGTAGGACGAAACTTGGTTGTTTCGGTTTCGATTTCGTATCCGATTTTAACGCGCATGTGATGTTTCGACCTATTATTCGGAAAAAATTGCGCGTTAGAATCGGGTAGTACGGTACTCGGATGCACATTTTACAGGGACTCACTCACCCTTGAGTGCTCTCGTGCGTGGCACAGCCGTCAGTTGCGCTAGGTTGACGGGCCCTCAAAAATCCAAAACTTGGGGTACACTGTTGATTTATATATTGAATCATAGCCAAGGAACGTAGGAACAATTTGTATATCTTAAAATTACCTGAAAAATTTAGTCTTGGTAAAAGTGCCGATTTGTGTTTTTCGTATACTTTTTTCTTGGGGCTTTTTTCTGGTTACTTGGCGAATAAACTGTAAGTAATTGTACCTTTAACAAACTGCTGCTTTGTGTTTGGAAGAGCAATCTATAAGCTACAAGTTCATGCAGAGAACACGTGTGTCCAAGCTCAAGAAAAAAAAAAGTTTTCTGGAAGCTAAAATCGCCGTTTTTCCGCCGTAACGAAAGAGTAAACCACCGTACTCTCGCTGAACAAAAGCGCACGCGTAGTAAAACGTACGTTCTTTTCATTAATGGTTCAAACCAAAATGGTAGGACCTAATTATAATTCCTTCCTCAGATCTCACGATGAAATTTCAAACGCAGCAAGATTTTGTTCAACTTGCGTAGAACTTGTCCAACCGCAAGAGTGTGGTTAGACAACGTCGTCTTTGCATTATAATTTGTTCTTGAATTTGAAGCTCTATATAGCATTGAATAGCGAAATTTGCAGTGACTTGCTCTACCTTATCCAGGAGTGGTACTACATACACTAAAGGGGATGGCCGCCCCAGAAAATTTACTGGATACCTACCCGCCTTCAGGCAGGCTGTAGGGCATTTATGCTCGAAGAATTGAAAATTTGACAGAGAATAATGCAAGAATTTTAAAATACCAACCAAGGGGGAGCTCATTACAGCAGAGTCGACATTTGGGCTGTACCGAAATGTTAACCAGATTGACGTCGTTACAATCACCGGCTTTTCATGCCCGCCCGGCGTACTTAGAAGCTACGAGGTAGACTGCGTTACAGACTCGAAACAGAAGCAGAAATTTCAATTGGCATGGCTTGACAAATACGGGTGGCTGAGTTATTCCGTTTTGCGTGAGAGCTTATCCTGCCAGGTTCGTGTAATTTTCGCCGTTAACAGCACAAGTCTTGTGTATAATGTCTGTGTGTCTAGGGTTGGTATTTTCTGAAATGGTTGCTAGGGATATAACGCTTCTTGTATGCATAATCCATAGCCTCTCGTTTTTTTAAAGATAATACCTGCGCTACACTTAACGTAAGTGCATAGATTCGATGTAGACCGCACGAAATGAGCTCCATTGGCCTTACACTGGAAGCTGCTGGACGGGCGTAAAATGCTTATAAGCAAAACGTTTTCTTTTGCATTTTGGACAACAGAAACTAAATAAAAAAATCGCATTCTTACGGCCTACGTCATTTTATTTCGGAGACCACACTCATCATACCACACACGTTAAAATAAAGCAAGTAATCGCATGAAACTATGATCATTTATTGCAATGCCTGCACAAGGTGCCGTGCGTGCAGTATACGTCCCGTATCACGGGTGCGTATTTGTACCACGCGGTCTGCGGATTTTTTCCCAGTTTAAAACTTCATCTGGCACTAATACCACATAATCAACACCAATATCGTGAAGAGACCTCAAGGGCCCATTTGAAGACAAATCCAACTTCGTTGAATTTCAAAGAACTAGCTTTCGTAACTCACTCAGCCCCATTCAAATCAACATCAACATTTTTCAAACCGACCCAATACAACAATATAAAAAACTTCGCTGCAGTAACGTAATAACGGGCAGTAGTGATGTACTATAGACGAGCACTAAAACGTAGCCCTGAATGTGTTAACTGCATTTCAGAATTGGTATGATCAATGGAAGTAGAGGGCCCGTTACAATCGCGCGATCATGCTTTTTTGCGGTGGCTGATGTCGTCGCGCGCCGATTGTACCAACAGAGTTCTGCGATGTCAGAGAAATCACGCGGAAGTGGCTGGGTAGTCGCCACTGCTTCTTATGTTTTATTTATTCTTTCGACTATTCCTTCAAGTTGGCGATAAGATTGCATCATTGCTTTCGGACAATGCAGCCTTTTAATGAACCAAACATGTATATTGTCTTCATAGCCTTTAAGGGCGCTTGCAAACTACCCGCTTTTTTTCTTTCGGGGGGCGGGCAGGAAAAGGCCTTGAGAACAACTTTAGCCCCCCCCCCAAAAAAAATTACACCATCTGCCCGTGGGGAACCCTGATGAGGATGCGAAGCATCATGGGGGTTCCGTGTGGTTCCATTGTGTTTGCGTTATGTTGAGTGATCTGGTGTTTAGTAGCGCCAGAGGAATTCCGCGTCCGGGTCCACACCGGTGGCAAAGGCACGCAAGTGCTGTTGTGTGACGGTGAGTAGGCGGTGGTTCTCGAGGCGGAAAACTCGTCCATCATGTTCTTTCGATGTTGTCTCTGTGGTAGAATCGGTAGTCTCTGTCAGCGTTGGTGAGGTAAAGGTTGTTGACGTTGGTGCACGCTGAGAACAACGTACACCCCTCCTCTTCGCAGCTTTGTCTTCTTGTCCTTTTTCTTCTTCAACGGTTCCCCAACTGGAAGATGACGACGGTGGATGAACGCGAAGCTATCTCGTGATGGACTCTTTGTTGGCCAATCCCTAGGGGCATCCTGCCACAATCGTCACCAGAGGCGCTGCGGACGGGGCGAGGGCAACGTACACATAGCCCTCTCTTCGCAGCTTTGTCTTCTTCTCCTTCTTCTTTCAGCGGTTCCCCTACGGGAAGATGACGACGGGGGTTAAACGCGAAGCTATCTCGTATGGATTCTTTGGTTGGCCCTTCCCTAGGGGCATCCTGCCCAATCATCACCAGAGGCGCTGCGTATGGGGCACGGACGCGGGACCCCCCCGAACAAAGATGCTTCGCATCTAAAAAAAAAAATCTTGGCTACGCGCCTGCCTGCGTTGTGGCTCGCTTTGGCCATGTCGAAACGGAGCAATCGGATAGACGCTGGCTTAATAACGCGAGGTGCCCAGGTTCAATTTTGACCACGGGAACCGTTTTTTTTTTTCTTTCACTTCACCCACGATCATACATCATCATCGTCAGAGAAAGTTGGCTTTCCTGCAGGGTTTGTACTGGCGTACAGCGGGCATCAATGAGGGCACTAAACCTTCACTTTAATAGATAGGGTAAAATGCACTTTTTCTGTGCGTTCAGTAATTGTTGCGGGAACTGTGGTTTAGTTTGTTCGTTTTCAGTTATTCTAATAAAATCATTGGGCCTGGGTACTACTATGGTGTGAAACATAAAAAAATATTACTTCACAAAAGTGTTGGTGTATGTCTCCCTTTCACGGGAATAATTTTTTTTGCAGTGAGTTGAGTTCTGTGCGCACAATGTTTTTACTGCATATTGTATGCGAAATAAGTAATGACTGTTGTGCTAAAATCTAGCCGTTGAAACAGCAAAACTCGCCTTACCTTATTTATTGCATTTTATTACATGCCCTGAATCCTCCCGAGGCCATTTTATAGGGAGAATTAGGTTGGGTTGCGTACGCAAGTACCGAAAATGTCCTCGCCAGAATACAAGAGTAAAAGCATAGATGCTGTATATGAATGCAACATCTAAAACGGAAAGTGCATACCAAAACGAACGCCAACACTGCATTACCACCCGAGAAAAAAAGCAATTCATAAAAGGCTCAAAAGCCAAAAGAAAAAAAAGAGAAAGATAATGAATTACCAGTTGAAACTTATGCTACGCGTCAATCGGAATTGGGGTGCATCTTTTATTAGCTTTGTCCTGATTAGAGCTAGTCGAAAGAGTGCGGAAACAAAAAAAACTCGGGTCATCTCCCCTAACGTGAACCTGGGGAGGGCCAAACATGCAATGTATTAGTGTATTCTTGGCGCCTTGACGTTTTTCCAACGGAGATGAAGCCGTTGGGGCGTATCCCACGGAGGTGAAACGTTCTAGCGCGAGGCGTAAACGAGTGTCCCAGCTGTTTTAGGTGCCAGGGACTAGCGCGAGACGTAAACGAGTGCCTTGGTGCCGTGACTACATCGACGATGACATGACAGGACGATACAAGACGCCGACAAGACGAGCCCCTAAGGCGCTGCGCCCCTATTATGGCATTGCTGTATGCACTGCACAACAGTTAGCTTTGGGTCGAAAGTCCGCAGTGGCCCATTTTGCAAAATAAAGCGGCGTTATTGTGGCCGTGTGCTGGCAACAACAAATGGCCTGCCATTGTAAATAGCCAAAGAAACATTTCGATTCTTAAGGGAACTTGAACCAGGGTGTGCAGAGTAGGATCCGAGTGCGCTAGACACCACTCTACCTAACAGCTTGGCCATGTGGCGGGAATCTAGTTTAGCCTCCTGCGTACGGCGTAGCCGTGAAATAGCGTGAAAGCCAAGGTGACGGCACGTGAGTAAAATGGTGCACGTCAGCCACGGCATGACTGTGATTCTGGGAAGCTGCTGGCGTAAAGTGCCGCCATTTGAACTGCCGTAGTATTAGCGCGGAAACACGCAGGAACAACAGCAGAGAGACGCAAGCACGACAAAAGAGATCGTTCATAAGTACCGCTACGCTTTTGTGTACAACGCACGTAACCAGACGTAAGTGCCCAGAGAAGGAGGAAGTCACTTGGCCGTGTCTATAGAGGAAAGGCCTGGTTGGGCTCTCTGGACGGGCCACTGTTGAATTTTATGGCCCTCGCTAAGCCTCATGGTACCCCCTTGCTCGTTGCTGGCGATAGTAAATGTGCCATTTGGGCTACTCCACTGCGTCTTTGTATACTTCAATATTCCCGCAACATAGTTCGGCTGGGACGGAGTGCTTTTCTGCGAAAGTTCTCTCGTAAGGGATGCGTACGTGGTCAAGGAGGTGCCTGCCGGTGGGCGTCTTGGGGAGGCGTTCGAGATGCCCTGCGCGGTGCTCCTGGATGAGCGCTTCGAGGGTATTGAGCACTCTCAGTCCCTCAAATTTCTCATTAGAGGCGCATATCAGGGATACCAGGGCCTGCTTGTGTCCCTCTTGATAGAACAAGGGATCGTGTGGCGTCCTCGATCTTTGAGGGCTTGGGATGGGGCTCCGTACTTGATGCTTGTAATAGACCTTTTTCCAATGATTGCGTGCGCACGAGCTGCTTTCCCTCCCAGTGAGTATTTATCATAATGGCTTACAAAATGTTAAACAAAACTATCCACCTTTTCAGGCAAAGTGTAGACAAAACGGCTCTACACATTACCTTGCCTGCAAGCTATCGAGCCCAGAGATGCTCCATTTTTCGAGCCCTAGAATTCTTCTTTTGTTGGTGTGTTATCATTTCTCGCTTTCTTGTTCTATTTTACTTTTGCAGCGTTGTTTATTGTTTGTTGCTGCTTTTATCCTTATCGAGAGGCAACACGAGGGCGCGGTGGAGGCATCTGCTTCCCTGTAGTGATAGCAGGCAGACACCTGAAGTAAGCTGGCCATGCCGCTTTGCTTAGAAGGCTTACAGACCAAATCACGAAGGCGCGTAATTTACAGCCTACTCGTGCACAAACGTGAGCCCGTAGAAGCACGCCCTGTAGCGCATATTCCAGCGAAACTGATCTACCCCCTGAAAGCGGCAGTTACTTTTGCCTACCGCTACACAACCCCTAGGGCCCAACGCCACGAGACCTGCTGTAGCCAAGTCTAGCCTTAACCACGTCGGACTGTAAACTGCATTAGAACAAAAAAAAAAAAAAACAACTGTACAACCTTGACCTATTTTACATAGGCAGCCCACTTTCAACGTTGGTAGATTGACTGATTGAATTATTGATTGGGGGGGGGATTTAGCATGCCGACGCTGCACAGGCGATGAAGCTTGCCGTAATGGAGGGCTCCGGATTAATTTTGACCACCTGGGAATCTTTGACGTGCGCCGAAATTAACGTTGGTAGAAACGCAAACGGCCCCGTCTCCCTGAATACTCCGCCAGCCATCAAGCCGTCCTCTCAGGGGGTCATGCGAAACTCGTTGGAGCGTGCGGTGCGCGCAGGTGGAGTGAGCGGGAGAGACGTTATCTTGCAGTGAACCTAGATAGGCTGCTGATAATGATGATGACTGAGATAATGATTATGTGACATTGTCTGAGTATTTAAAAAACTCAAGTTTAGTGAAAGGGTTTGGCCAGGCTGTCGCCGTGGTGAATGCCAACGTTAGTGACAATGCTGAAAATAACTTTTCAATTGAATCGCAATCAGTTCATAGGAGGCAAATTGTCATTAAGTAAAAAACCCTCACGAATAGAGGACGGAAGCCGCTGGTTAAGCATTGTTTCTGTTTCTTCCGTCGGTCCTTTGTTAATGTGCGCTTTTCACTTTCAATTTTTTGTCAACTATAGCCGAACTTGCGCTGTCGTGTTAGAGAGTTCGCCGATGCTTCGTGAAATATCTGACCCCCGAAACGCAGTTTTAAAAGGCAGCGCTTATTACTCAGGCGGCAGTGCGGCAGCCGCCATGCACGCCTCTCATGTTTTATTCCCACCTCATACGCTCGTTAATTTTCTGTTGTGATGTTTTCTTTGTCATTTCGAAAGTTGTTTTGGCATTTGTGTAAGCGCTTCTTGTGGGTAGGGTGCGAATTTCTCTGTCAAATAAAACCAGGGTATAGATATGCAGCCGTGGTGGGAGGGGACTATAGGGATGCAGGGACAGCGTTGGGGAAAGGAATGCATGGCAATTTCCCGTTCGAGCCGAAAAAGGAGGTTTGAAGGTAACTTGGAAAATACTGGAGGATGGAGGGAATATGCAAATGGAACGGAAGAGGAGGTTGTCCGTCATAAATGCGTCACAAAACTAGAAGAACACTGATTGCGCTACATCAGCTGACATGGGAGATGGTTTTCAGACTAATTTTGCTGCTGGGGAAGTTCCAGAGAAAGACGCGCTGCCATGGCCCCAGTACCAGTATGCAACGATGTCTTAACATTTATTGGGTAGAATAATTAAGTCGGCGACGGTGACGTGCGTGTCCTGCATAGGCACATTCTTTCGAAAATGGTTTTGTTTTTGCCCTAAGTTGTTATCGACGCGAAGGCACAACTTACAAAATGAGGCAACTGAAAACGTTTGCCGATTCGAAAGTGCCTCCAGTAAAAGCAGACAACTGGAACTCATGGTCCTTGCCCATTTATTTCGTCAAAATTTTGTTTGCACGAAATTTAAATTTCTTAATAATTTTCTATCTATACTTTTTATTTGCGGCCTTTTACGGAACTCAGCACACACACAATGCAAGGTCAATGAGCTTGGCACATAGGCGCATATATGTGGTTATTGGGGGATAATTTTGAAGAGCTACACATTTTCGGGAAGTATGGGTTACACTGTTGTAAAACAAAACACATTCAAAAATTTATAGATTGTTATGTGCAGGAGATTAAATTAGAATGATTATTTGTTTTCTTGATTTGTTTGAAAGAAAAACTAGTTTCGAGAAATGAAAGCGTGGTGAGAAGCACGTTTGGTGGTATTAAGATTTTTTCGAAGTAATGCATCGAATGTACCATGCCATTACAATACAGGAGGCAATGACTCACAGAAGCAAAAAAGACGTCTAAAGTATAGGACTTATATCTGCGTTGCGGTTAAAGATCGGGTGTCAAATTGCGTGCAGTCATTTGCTGCCGCAGTGCATGTTTCTTCCCGGAAAATGTATGCTCACCGTAACAGTTCCTAAACTTGCAAAATAATTTTACTAAACAATTAGGGTCTACTGAAAAGAGAAGATACCGAAAAACCTCTTTTCTGAATTTAGTATACCCCTTAATGAATTTTCTACCACAGGCTTGTAAAGTACTATAAATAAAAATGTCAAAATATGCGTAACTGGATGTCTCTCGGGGCCGTACAGAGGGTCGCAATATTTTCGGGGAAAAGTAGCGTTGCTCGTTACGTTGTAAAACTAGATAGCGCTACGCCGCAAACGCCGTGTTGTCAAGTAGCTGTCCCGCAGCTGATATCTATATCTGAGAGGCTCAACAGGAACTAAACTAAGCCACCCATTTCTTTTTTTTTTTTTGCCCCGCGGTGTCGCCTCTCCGCACCCTTTCGCATGTATTACAATTTGACCTTAACTTGCTTGCGTCGGACCCCTCTTCCTGCGCAAACACACAAGGGCAGACAGCGCGTCCCCTGAAATGTTGCACGCAAGGCAGTCAAGTATGTAGCCACAGTTGTGTCTTTCTTACCGCTTGAAACTGAAACGGAAGAAAATCATGTCGCTAATTCTTTTCTTGGGGGACCTGTCGAACTTGAAGAGCGTGGCGCTTCTGCCTGTAACATTCATAAGATTGCAAATACGCTGAAGAAAGGAGAAAATCATAGCAAGGCTTAAGAATATAAATATTGGGAGAAATAAAAAGCAAGAATTTTGAGACAAACAATGCAAGACTGCGCACAACATTAGTGCGAAGCTTTCTCGTGATGTTTTCTTTGGTTGGCGAATCCCACAGTGCGAGTTCGTGCTACTCTGGAGGTACGCACCACTTTTTGAGAATACCCGCATCAACTCTCGGGTGTGCACTCCGTGGGCCTAACGTTTGGGTTTGGGGTGTACGGCGATGTACGGTGTACGGGGTGTACCTGCTGCTTGGCGTTCGCTTCGACAATATCGAAATGGACCAATCGGATAGGCGCTGGCTTTAGAACGCAATAGACCCGGGTTCGATTCCGGCCACGGGAAGCGATTTTTTTTCTTCCACGTCACCCACGATCACTCATGACCGAAGGTGATTGCTATTGATTTCCCCGTTGTAGCGGCGTGATTACGTGTCATCTTACCAAAAAGGACTGACATACCTATGTTTTATACTCTTGGTTTAATACTAGCGCTGCTTAGGGCAGGTACAAAAAATCTTATTAGGCACAAAATACTTTTTTTTCTCTTTCAGGTGGTAACTGTCCTAGGCAATATTCCCCTCTCTGCTTGTCGTCCACCACCATTGTAATCTTCTTTTCGTCGCCTCGACATCCATGAAGTTAACTTCCTCTTTGCTACCATTTAATCCTAGGGCTCCTGGAAGCAGAACATTTCCCTCATGTAGATTTGGATGGATACCCTCGCATTCTAACACTATGTGCCACATAGTTTGTTTCTTTTCCGCAGACCACGCATACACCATCATTTTGTGATTACTTCCCCACATTGCTCTTAGTTTATTTATCTATTTATTTTAATTTTTTATTTTAGTACCTCAAAGGCCTGGTCGACAGGCATTACATGAGGGGTGAGCTCAAAAGAAAAATCACTGGCAAAAAAACCATGCGAGACATTAACAAAGCATTTGACAAACAATTGATCTGAAAAACTGCAGGGGAGGGCGGGTCACAAGTGGAGAAAAAAATAACAAGGCGGAAGGAGTGGTAAAAAGTTTATGGCATACACACAGAAAAAAAAATGACAGTGAAAAATCATGCCAGACATGAACGAACTTGACAAGCAATTGATTTAAAAAAGTAGGGCGGCGGGTCACAAGGGGAAAAATAAAGAGCGAAAGCAATTAAGAAGAAGTTAAAGATGCCATAAATAAACGTAAACGAGTTCGCAAGCAACCTGCTCTAACATCAAAAAGCAAAGAACTGCTCTGGGAATTATCGTAGAAATTTTACTTTCTGATGTTCAACTTCTCAACCGTGTACGAAGACAAAACCCAAATTTGGTTGATTCAAAAGACGGCTTCGTTAGAATCATACTGGCACTAGGTATAACGTAAACGTCGCTCAAACAAGCTATATAATTAGGAAAAAAGGGAATGCCCATGCGACGCACTCACTCATTTCCCGCGACAGAACCTATGACGTCATCCCAGACTGCTCTGCGATTGGCGAAGGCCGGCAAAAGCAAACTCATATTAGGCTGAACTTATAAGCTTGCAGAACGAGCTATTTGTGCTTAAATGTAGGGCACATTGTTTTGAAAGCAATAAGAATGGTGGGGCAAACAATGGAAGTTACGTTAACATAGAAGTACTGATGCGTACTGCTGTTGGTACCGGGCGCACTATGCTTGGTCTGGCTGCACAGTACTGCAGGGTTTGGGGTTGTCTCTGACTACACTGGCCGATTGACGCAAGCAACGGTGTCTTACGTGACCATATTTGTCGAGCAGGCATTGTTTCACAAAACGATTATTTTTCTCCCAGAACAAAAACCAGCCTGGTTAAAATACGCTCAAAAACAAACCAAAGGCAGAAGACGGCTTGCCACGGTATGGTGCCGCCATCTAGGTTCAGTAACGTAAACAAACCCGCGAACACCGCCGCAATTGCCCGGCCGTGCGCAATCGGCTGCAGTAGAGTACCTCGATGCCAGCGCCGCCGTACAGGGTGGAGACACCTTTTGAACGATCCCGTGCCGCCGCAATTGGGTCAACGTGTTTAACGGGTTGTTCTTTTCGTTTCCCACAAGACCCAGCAACGTAAAACAGATAAGATTGTTCAAATTTTGCCAGTAAGCCGCATTGCGGCGTTAATTTTACCGCGGTGTTGATACATTGAATTGCTTCGGCGGTGAGGGAGTGACCCAAAATGGCGGCGCCAGCGTATACGTGTCTCCACCCTGTACGGCGGACGCGTGGATCAAGGCTCCCTAGGATGCAGAGCGGTCTGTTCCTGTGATGTCATTGCAGACCACGAAAACATAAGATTTAGCGGCAAAACTAAAATTTAACAAATTGATGAATTTCGCAGTGAATAAAGTATCGTTTGTATCCGGACAAGCGCTGGGACACTATAAAACACGAAATCTTGAGTATAAAACAAACTTTTATTTCGTCTTCATGGCTCCTTTAACCACTGCGTGTCCATGCTTTTCAGGTATATGTACCTAAAAACCTTAGCTGCCCACCTTCGTTGATCCATTGCATTCAACTTCATCTCTAAACATATTTTACTCTATGCTTCTGGAATTTCAAACGACGCATAGCCCATATCTCCCTGAACTGCTTCGTTAGTTGTTTTTCCCGCTGCGCGCCTAAGGCCAAACCGCCTATTGTTCTCTGGTTCATTTCAAGGCCTGATAGAACGCCTGATTTTAAGCAGAGTACAGCTTCACAAATGTGAGATCCGTAACCATTACTCCTTTCCACATTCCTGTCACTACTTCATATTTGTTGCCACAGAGCTGTATGGTTCATTATAGTCGCGTTTCGCTTTCCCTTACCCTTAAGTTGCCACTCGTGAGTTCTCAAGTAGTCATCCCCTTCGTTAATTCTACACTCCGAAATATTTATATTCCTTCACTCTGGGTAATTTGCCTTGTTGGATGGACACTGCGTCAATTGGAAGCATAATTTAAAACCATATATTACCGATTTTTCTGCGCTAAAATTTAACCCGAGGTCGGTGGCTTGCTGGCCGCTAATATTATTAGCCGTTGCATATCGGTCTGGTTCTCAGCTTAAAGAACAATGTTGTCTGCGTATAACATTCCCGGATACGCTGTTGTACCACTTCGCCTTGCAGCATATGGGTTAGGCTAAACCCTACTTGACTTTCTTCCAGTTTCTTTTCTAACCCTGCCATGTAAAGCATGAACAGTATTGGGCTCAAGGGGCATCGATGTTTCAGTCCCCGATGGATGTTGACCTGCTGGGCGCATTTCTGTCCTTCCCATGTAGGGTGCAGTCTACTCTCGTTATAGATTGCTATAAGGAACTGTATTAACTCGTCATCTAATCCCTGGAGTTTCAGCATTCTCCACAGCAGTTCTCACTTTACGTTGTCATATGCCCCTTTAATGTCCAAGGACGTAATCAACAATGGTCTATTCTGCGCTTTCGCAATTACATTGGATTGCGTTATCCCGAATAAATTATCATCCGATCACCTGTCTTGCCTAAAACTATCCTGCAGTTCCCCAAGCATTTAATTTTCTTCCATCCATGCTTGAATTTCTGATTTTATCGCCAACATAACGAATCTACACAACACTAACGTTGATTGATTGATTGATTGTAGGGTTTAACGCGCCGACGCAGCGCCGGCGATGAGGCGCGCCGTTGTGGAGGGCTCTGGATCAATTTTGACCAACCTGGGGATCTTTAACGTGTGCCAAAATCACGAACACACGGGCGTTTTTGCTTCTCGCCTCCATCAGAAAAGCAGCCGCCGCGGCCGGGAATCGAACCCGCGACCCCGTGCCCAGCAGCACAACGCCTTAGCCACTGAGATACAGCACTGACGTTACTGTAAGTGTCCTGTAGGAATCAATACTGGCTTTGTAACATCTGCCTTTATATATTTAATTCATACTACTTTCTAGCCAATCCACTGGTATTTGTTTGGTTCTTTTGTTTGGTCCGACTTTTTCTGACCATCGTCAGAGAAAATTGGCTTTCCTGCAGGGCGTATTGGTGTACAACCGCATCAGTAAGGAAACTTTAATAGATATATGATCAAAATGCAGTTTAGCCCCGCTTTTATGAATTGTTGCGAGAACTGTCGTTTATTATATTAGTTTTCAATTATTCTATTGAAATCATTAGGCGTTTGTAGTCGTATGTGTGTAAATGCAGAAAATCACATCAGAAAACTGTTACCCTACGTCTTGCTCTCACAGGAACACTTTTGTTTACAGTACCTTGAATTCTGTGGGCCTAATGTTTTTACCACATATTGTATGCGAAATAAATAATGACTATTAGTGCTAAAAATCTAGACATTGAAACAGCAAGACTGCCCTTTCTTTTATTTATTACAATTTTATTAGACACCCTACAGCCCCTATCGCCACTTTACATAACCGAGTCTGTTCGATTACATGCGCAAGTACCGAACATTTCCTCGTCACAACGCAACAATAAAAGCATAGATGCAATACATGAATGCAACATCTAGAAACGGAAAGTAGATACGAAAAGTAACGCCAAACAATTTATTAACACAGAGGAAAAAAAGCACAAGCATAATAGGCTTCAAAAACCAAAAGAAATGCAATCAGGATACCCAACTGTAGAAAAATAGAGAGAAGAAAAGTATAACGAAAAATAAAGAAGTACAAATATTACACGCCATATAAAACCTAATGCTTCACATCAATAATGTTTCACATCCCATCAAAATGGCGAGGATGCAGAGAGGAAGGCAGCACTTTCGAATTGATTTTTCTGCTAAATAAATTCGCGTAAACGCACTCAGAGTGGTCGAAACATGGCCCTTGAACTCCGGACTACAATTTGCGCTAGTAATCCCGCAATGTTTACAAATCACTTCAGTGTCCCTTTAACACCACTCTACCTCAGCAGCTTGCCTGTGGTGGATCTATAGAGTTAGCCTCCTGTGTAAGGCGGTGCCGTGAAATCGCGTGAAACCGAACTTGACAACACGTGAGTAGAACAGGTGTACGTCAGCCACGGATAACTGTGATTCTGGGGAAGCTCTAGCGTGAAGTGTCGCCATTTGAACTGCCGGTGTAATTCGAGCAGAAACACGCAGGAACAACAGCGGAGAGACGCAAGCACGACAAAAGAGATGTTTGATAAGTATCGCTAGGCTTTAGTTTAGAAAGCACGTGACCAGACTTAAGTGCTCCGGTAAGAGGGAAGTCACTTTTCCGTGTCTTAAGAGGAAGGGCTTGCTTGGGCTCTTTGTATGGCACGCTCTTGAATTTTACGGCCCTCGCTAAGCATTATGGTATCCCCTTGCCCGTTGCTGGCGATAATAAATGTGCCCTTTCGACTACTCCACTGCGTCTTTGTATACTTCAATATACCCGCAACATAGTTGGGCTTGGATATTTTCGAGGAAAATAGCGTTGCTTCTTACGTTGTAAAACTAGATAGCGTTTCGCCGCAAACACCGTGTTGTTAAGTAGCTCTTCCGCAGCTGATATCTATATCTGAGAGGCGCAACAGGAACTAAACTAAGCCACGTATTTCTTTTTTTTTGCCTCAGCGGTGTCTGTCGCCTCTCCACCACCCTTTCGCGTGTATAATAATTGACTTTTAACTTCCTTGCGTCGGACCCCTCTTGCGCGCGGACCCACAACGGCAGACAACACATCCGCTTTAATGTTGCACGCAAGGCAGTCAAGTATTCAGCCCCAGTTGTGTCTTTCTTACCGCTTGAAAACTGAAATGGAAGAAAATCATGTCGCTAATTCTTTCCTTGGTGGACCTGTTGAACTTAAGTGGCTGACATTTCTGCCTGCAACAATCATAAGATTGCAAGTACGCTCAAGAAAGCAGACAGAAATAGCAAGGTATAACAATAAAAATATCCGAAAACATAGAATGCAAGCACCTAGAGACAAACAGTGCAACACTGCGGACGACATTAGTGATACAACGAGAGTTGCGGAACTATTCTTACTATACACCAGCAACATTAGGCAAGGGGGGCAGTACTACGGCTACAAGATAAGCTTGTATAACCTCGTACAGCGAGAGTTCGCTAATTCGAACTTAGATATGTTCCGGCCAAGCTCCATAGAAGTTTGTGTATAACAAAGCCCGTTAATTCGAATGCGAGGAGCCTCCCACACGGATAATTAGTACAACCCGCCACCACACCGGTATCTTGGGGCCTAGCCCACAGCCAGAGAAACGCACCCGCTAAGTACAATCGAAACTGCGTCGCCTCCGAACCGGAGAGAAAAATAAACAAAGAAGTTAAATCAGGTTAAAGCAATCTAGAACACCCGTGGCTGATATTTTGGAAGAAGTTTGCGGACTACGTCGAAACGAGTTCAAGGTGCGAGGAAAGCTCACAGACGTCATCATTTCTGAGGTTAGAAGCGTAGAACATGTCGCTGCAAGTGACCACGAGGAGGGTGCGGACGAAGAATCAGTGCGGCCATCGGTCGGAAGGAATTCCCGGATGGAATGCTGCTTGCCCGTTCTTCAGTTTTCGGGTATACGCAAGATGGAGGGCTTCCGCTACATTCGCTCGTTGAGCAAAAGGTACTGGCTCTCACCTTCAAGGATAAAGGCAGGCTTCGCTCGCGGCCTTTTTCACGCATTCAATTGCTGACATGCTGTACTGCTCCCCAATCGCATTGTACGGCTTTTGTGCTTCACTTTCGGTAGTTCGAATTTCATTAATTCAACCTGAGGTGGAGTTCTTGCAGTTAGAATAAATGAGCTGTTACAGTACTGGCATTTTTTGAACGCTCTAAAATACATTTTTCCCTGGACCAACATTGTATAAGGACATGTACAGCGGGATCGGTATACAGTGTCTAGAAGTTCCTTATACAGTTTTTCTTTGGCACGTGTGATAGGTATTCGAAAGATAAACGAGCGCACAAGAACCTTGTGGCATCTACAACTTCACGCAGATAACCATGAACCGCACCGGGGTAGACACAGAACGCAACAACAAATTCGGGCAAGGATGCACCTAGTCGAGCCTGGCACATCGTTTGCAAAACAGGGTGACGCACATCGCGTAGAAAAAAACGTAAGTGGCACAAGAACGAATGAACCAACAAAAGAACACTACTCGGACACGTCAACATAAATGGGTCTGGCTCCATCTCTCTCAAGTTGGACATGAACAGCAAAAACACGGCGCAATCTTTGTAGATTGGCACGCGCACAATGGAAAACCTGCCTCCAGTACCGGAACTTGGATACAAAAAGAAATTACAAACCAGTGCGCGCAACAATTGTTCAGGTCCTCTTCACTATTCTCCTTTGTAGCGCGTCTCAACTACTTGTCTCCGCCAGTACAGGTCACTATCTCTATAGCTTCCTAGCGGGACACCTAGGTATTTTGTAGGCGTTCTTTCGATGCTGATTTCTGCAAATACAGTCGACTTCCATTCCCAATCACCACGCCAAAAACCAAGACTATTCTTTTAATTGACGCTGCTGCCACTATATTTGCAGTACCTCTTCAATGTGCTTACACATTCGCTAAGGCTGTTTCTATCCTGACAAAAACATAAATATGTCGTCCACGTAAGCAAGTACGCGTACTTCGCACGTTTACATAAAAAACCACGTGTTTATTGTTTTTAATTATTCTAGCGCAAAAGGACTCAATATAACAATCTAAATACCGAACAGCATTTAGGATAACGGGCAGCCCTGGCGTACAGAAGGGCTAACCCTGATTGGTGCGCTAATCGACCTAGACTAGTGGAACATTCCTTGTATGCCATTCGCGGGATTTCAGTAACAGTTTTTCCTATATAAATGCGTTCAAGGATAGCAGTCAGTATCATACTCAGTGTGATACTTTATCGAAGCCTTTCCTAGGCCTATCTGTATCACTGCTACCCTTCGTTTTAATTATCACAGAATTCAAGGTGCTTCTGGGAACGCTTCTGGGAACTATACTGATTGGCCTTTAATACCAAACGTTTGGTGTGGCCTAAGTATGTCATTAACGACTGACTGCATGCGTCTTAGGGGATTCTTATCAATATTTTGTAATGTACGTTAGTAAGACTGATAGACGATACGCGGTTACCTTTCTGAGTATAAGGTTGTCTTCAGTCTTTGGGATGAGCAAAATGTGTGAAAAGGTAAAGGACGGGGGCAGTACTTGTTTTCGTATGCCTCAGTGTACATTTCGCACAGCACAGGACTGAGCTCGTGTTTGAACGCTTTCAAAATGCTGAGGCTGATCCATTTGTGCCAGGCGTTTTTTCAGTACTTAAAGCATCTACTGTGTCCTTCACTTCGCGAAGTGGCGTCGCACGCGTAATTTATAGTTAATCCAGTAAACACGGTATCAAAATAAAAAGATCGTATTTGAATTCCCCTAGGTGAATTAGATGCTCCGAAAAATCAGCATCGTAATGCTATCTGACCATGCACTGATTTCCAGGCCTTGTTTAATTTTCTCTAAATGCATACTTGTACCGCACAACAACGAAGCTGGAGTGAACAACTTTTTATTTGCCCAGATTTGTCGCTTAACCGTCGGTCAGGATTCCTTGGTCCCTGGCGGCGGTCGTGGCCATCTGGACGAGCCGGGTCTGGACACCCGGGTCGGAGCTGAGTAGCGCGGTCTCCCACTGCTCCTTCGAACTTATGTTGAGTGCAGGCTGTCCTGCCTTACTGCTTTGCGGGTCATTTCTCCGGAGAGGGCAAGACCATACCATGTGATGTAGGTCAGCCCTGTCACCGCACGCCTTGCATTTATCTGAATAGAGCCCTGGGTAACATCGGCTGTAAGCCACTGGATTGGGGAAACAATCTGTCTGCAGCCGTCGCCACGCTACTGATTGCCATTTGCTCAGTGTCTTGTCTGGGGCTGGGTATTGTGCCCTTTCTAGTCTATAGTGGTCAACTATATCTCTGTAGTACACTAGCCTGTCCCTGCCTGACCGTCGTATCGAGTGAGCGTCTGTGTCAGGAGTTTCGACATCGGCTCGGTCAACGAAACCTCGAGCCGCGTCGTGCGCACACTCATTCCCGGCCAGGCCAGAGTGGGCCGGCGCCCATATCAGTTGTATTTTGCCCCCTCGCTCCATCGTCAAGCCGGATTTTAGAATTTGGAACGCCTCAGATGAGATGGATCCCCTCGCGTAGTTTAGAATGGCTGATTTGGAGTCGCTTACTATAACTTTGGTCTTGGAGGACGCGACCATTGCCAGGGCAATGGCCACCTCCTCGCCAACCTCCGGGTCCGTCGTTCGGATTGAGCCGGAGGTGATGCAATCGCCCTGTCGATTCACTACCGCTAAGGCCATAGCGTCACCGCTGGTATATTCGGCGGCGTCTACGTACATCACGTCCTCGGATTGTGCGTATCTTTTTTGCAGAGCCCTGGCTCTGGCCTGTCGGCGATCCTGGTTATGTACCGGATGCATGTTCTTAGGGAGTGGCGGGATATGTATGTGGGTCCGTATCTCCACTGGTATTTCGACTTGCGTGCCTTGCGCACCTCTGTGGTTTATGCTAAGAGAATCCAGTATTTGTCTCCCTGCCTGAGTCTTAGAAAGCCGTTCCTTTTGGGCGGTTAGTTGGGCTTCTATGAGCTCACTGAGCGTGTTATGGAGGCCCAGCGCTTCAAAGCGTTCGTTCGATGCAGTTACAGGTATACTCAGGGCTTGTTTGTGCGCTCTCCTTATCATAGCGTTTATTTTATTCTCCTCATCCCGCTTTAGGTTCAGGTAAGGGGTAACGTATATGATCCTACTTAAAACAAAAGCCTGTACCAATCTTATTAGGTTATGCTCTTTCATTCCGTGGTGCCTGTTTGCGATGCGCGAGATGAGCCGAATTGTTTGATGGACGCTTTTTTCCAGCTCCGTATGGTTTCTATGTTGTGTCCATTGGCCTGAATTCTGAGGCCCAGAACCCTGATAGTCTGAATTGTCGGGATACGCTGCGTACCACCTGCAAAAAGGTGAATGTTTGGAGCGGTCGAGTCGGTTTTCGCCCTCTGCTGGTCGGACGGTATATTAGCAGCTCCGATTTTTGTGGGGAGCAACTCAAGCCTCTCGGTTTTACGTACCGTACCCTCTACAGCCTCGATAGCCCGTTGTAGAGTGTCCTGCACATGCCCGTCGCTACCCCCAGCCACCCAGAGCGTCACATCATCGGCGTATAAGCTGTGATGTAGTCCCTCTATGTTGTTTAGGATTTCTGGAAGGCCCATCATGCCACGTTGAAAAGGAAGGGCGAGAGGACAGACCCCTGAGGAGTACCTCTGCTTCCGAGCTCAAACGTGGCCGATTGCAGCCCCCTACGGCAAGTGTAGCCGTTCGATCAGTAAGAAAGTTCCTGACATACTCATACGTCTTGTGGCCTATTCCTAGTGTGTCCAAGTTATCTAAGATAGCAGAGTGCTTTACGTTGTCGAATGCTTTGGTTAGGTCAAGCCCCAGAATTGCCCTAGTATCTAAAGGGAACAGTTCTCCCCGTCAATGATATTGTGTTTAAGCCTGAGCATGACGTCTTGCGTCGACAATTTTGGGCGAAAACCTATCATCGTTTCCGGAAAGAGTCCTTCCTCTTCTGCGTAGCTATTAAGTCTTTTTAATATCACGTGTTCCATTAGTTTACCTACGCATGACGTAAGTGATATTGGTCTTAGGTTCTCTATCTGCAACTTTTTACCGGGCTTCGGGATCATCACAACCTTGGCTGTTTTCCACTGCCCCGGGATTTGACTCGTTCCCAGCACACGTTCATGTAACGGGTCAAGGCCTCGACGGAGCCGTCTTACAGGTTGCGCAGCATCTTGTTCGTTATTCCGTCTGGGCCCGGAGAAGATCTGGTCCGGAGGTCCTGAATGGCACCTCGTACTTCCGCCACCGTGATGGGACGGTCCATGAGGTCATTCTCCTTGCCCGTGTATGATTTAAGCTCCTCTTTGGGGTTCGTCCCTATAGGACTATCCCGAAGTGCCCCTAATAGGTCATATAGGTCATCGTCCGACCCTTTGAATCGGTGCATTAAAATGCTGAGGTTGTGCTTTTGAGTGGTTTTGCTATTTTCCGGGTCCAAGGTCTTGCGACGCCAATCTGGGGTTCCATGCTGTCGCATGTACTGTACCAATTTTGCTGTAAAGCTGGTTTGCATAGTCATCAATCTCCCGGTTCAGGGCTGCCAGACGTCTGCGTAAATTACGATTTAACTTTTGTCTTTGTAGTCGCCCTGCAGGCTTTGCTTGGCCTTCCACATATGCAGTAGCCTAGAATCGGCCTGGCTGAGGTTTACCTCTTCCGGTATGTCTTTAGTCGCTTGGTCTACGCTACTACGTATCTGTGCTGCCCATTCCTCGATATCTTCAATATCCTTCGTTTGGGTGCTGGCGTTATTGCTTGAGTCAAGTTCAGCTGTGCTAATCGGACGGAAAGTATCCCAGTCTATAATTTTGAGTCGTCTCCCCCTTTGTATTTTGCGAGCCCCGCCTCGAATGTGGTCGCAATTATGAAGTGGTCGCTGCCCAAGTTTTCTTGTTTGTTTAGCCACGTGGCTTCTGTTCGTGTGTTTTTCGTAAACGTGAGGTCTGGTGATGTGTCTCCACTTACACTGTTGCCTGTCCGCGTAGGGTGCGTGGGATCTGTCATCAGGGTAAGGCCTTCCTGCTGCGCGTCAAGCCAGAGTTTCCTTCCCTTGATCGTTTCCCTCTTGTATCCCCACTCAGGATGATGGGCATTGAAGTCTCCTACAATTACCAATGTGTTTCCTTTGGCAATTTCTAGAGTTTGGCGGAACAGCTTGGCAAATCTGTTGTTTTTACGAGGGTAGCTGTATACATTAAGCATGAAGACACTGCCCACCATGTGTTTCCTCTCTCGTATTATTTCTAAGAGTACGTGATCCGCGGACGCTGTGCCGTCATCAATGTCGTGACGTATGGCCGGCAAGTTACGCTTGACGAGGGTCGCGACAATCAATTTCTTTTTTGGCTCATCATCCGAGGCGTCATTCTCCAGCTCACAGTAGTACTTATAGCCTGATAATTTTTGCTGGGCCACCCGTCTCCTGGAGACAGATGACGTCCGGCGTATAATCTCGATTTTTGGCTTTAACAAATTGCTCTAGATTACCCTTTTGCGCTGGACGACAGGCTTGTTTATCTTATTCCGCGCCATAGTTCCTTAGCTGAGCGTTTTCGAGAGTGGCCCTAGCACTTTCCACCGAAAGTAGGTCTGGAGTAGGGTTTGGTAGGTTTTATTGGGCCCGCACCCCCTCCTCCTCCCACGCTAAGGCGCGGGGTTGCGGTTTCTAGTAATGTCACCCGCGTGTTCAGGGCCTCGAATTTCGCACCAATGCTCTCGGCGAATTTCGCCAGCATGGCTTCGAATTTTTGGCTGAGTGTCCCGCTCAGTCTTTCCCCAAATTGATTAATCATTTCTTGATTTTCACATTCATTTGCCCCGGATACCTCGGGGTTTCTCGAGAGGCCTTGTTCTTTGTTAGTCGCCCTGCGCTTCGGAGGGGGGGACTCAGGCAACTCAGGTGTCGACTCCTCCATCTCGTCACTAGACGAAGTTTCTAATAGGGGGATTTACTCTTTTTCCACCAGAGGTTTTGGAGATTGATCCTGGATGTTACCCGCTGCCGCGAGGCTGCCATGGGATACGCCTGGATTCTGCGTCGCGGCCACTTGATTACAGTTTGCGTCTTTGAGTTTCGCAATTTCTGCTTTAAGTGCCTTATTTTCTCTAAGAACTATCTCTAGCATCTTTTTGGTTTTGGTGATTTCTGATTGTTCTACCTCTGCCGAGCTAGCTTTGCTACCGCCGCCTTCTGCGTTTGTCCGCGGAGCTGCGCTGTGTGAGACCGCGCTAGCCCAGCTCACCTTGTTCTGTTGGTTTCCACTCGGCGTAAGCTGGAGCCAAACTTTTTTCAGCCAGTACTAAGGCCTGCGTGCTACAGAACTCCCGCACGAGCGGGAGTTCTGTCCTTTGTGTACTTGCTTCCATCTCGCAACTGCTGGAGCCTTTGTGCGCCATTTCAAAGGCGGCTTTTTTAGACGCGACGGTGAGAGGAGCATCTCTTGCTGGCGGCCCTGTCCTTCCTGCGTCGTCATTGTCCGCGTCCGCACAGCTGTGTCTCTCTCACCCCCTCGCCTCTCGCCGTGATAGCGCGCCCTCTCCCCCAACATCTGTGGCGCGCGCAGTGCAGCGCGCTCTCTCACTCCGCCGGTGGGCGGCGCTGCGCGCGGCGCAAGCGCGCTGTGCGCATGTGCAGCGCCCTCTCTCTCCGCGGTCTCCTCTCCTTCGGGCGCCCTCCGGCCGGTCTCTCAGTGGACGGTCGTCCGCGCTACGCTTCTCTCTCTCTCTCTCTCGCATTACCCGACGATTGCTCACGCAATTCGAGTAATCGACCCAACGGAAACGCACAATGGAACCCCCTTCAGCGTCGCATCACACCAGGGTTCCCGCGAGGGGAGGTGGGTGTAATTTTTTTCTTCGGCGGCCATTTTTTTCGCGTACTATCGTAAAACCCAACAATAAGCATTCGTAATTAATGGACGCGGCGATTGCCGGTTAAGTAGATATCTTTCGCGTAAAATGTGCCTGCAGTTTTCTTTGTGCTAAATAATGGAGACATATATGACAAGTGCCAGCGGCTTCCAGGAGTTTCGAATGGTTCTCCTAGTAATAAACCTCTTGTGGCAGCCTCTTCTTAACTTTTGGCTGTGAGGCTGAATCGAGGGACGAGCGGGTATCTCTTCGAAGCCTAAGGCGCACGGCCCTGATGCCTACACTCGAGGCGGCGTCGCCTCCGGAAAAAAGGGAACTACAGGGGGACAAAACAAATAGGGTAAAAGCAATCTGTGGCGGGTCGGGTCGACTGCTGCCGCAGCCGGGCAGTGCAAGAGCGATATCGCTGGGGCTGAGCAAAAAGCTATGAGTGCGGGCCACGCGCCATCGCTCTTGCAGCGCCCAGCTGCGGGACGTCCGGGTCACCTATGTCCGGAACGCGACTGAGAGACGAACCGAGACACGTCTGAACGTTATGGCGTGCACCCAGAACGGGTTTCCGTTTAAGTCCACTCTCGTGGCGTTCGTGGCTGCTTCCGCAGCGGGTTGCGCGTGGGACCGCAATCATTGCTTGCTCGCTCAGCCCCAGCGCCATCGGCAGCAGACGACCCGAGCCGCTGGGGCACCACCACAAATCTAAAAACTCCCATAACGGACGCTTGTAAGAAGTTTCATTAGCGTCTAGATCGATGTGGGCTCGAGTTTAGGGGTGTGGGGCGTGCTGACAGGTGGCATGATTTCTAATGTCAGAGGCGTAGAACCTGTCGCTGCCAGTGACGACGAGGAAGGGGCCGACGAAATACCTGTGAGGCCGTCGCTCGGAAGCAGTGACTCTCATCTCATCTCTTGACCAGTTTTTCGTACGCAAAAACGCCTTCCGCTACATCCGCTAGTAAAGCAAAACGTTCTGGCTTTCGTTTTCAAGGATAAAGTGCACAGTTCAATCGCGGCCTTTTAGGGGCTTGAGCTGTCGGCGTCCTCTTGTCGTTGTCATCGTTTGATGTAGTCACGGTACTAAAACACCGGGACACTCGTTTTCCAGCGCTTCGCGCTAGAAGGTTTCATCTCCGTGGAAAACTCGTACTAAATGAACACACCGGGACACTCGTTTTCCAAAAGCCGGTCGCTGTAGAATGCTTTGTGCTTCCAAAGACACGAGACTTTTACAGCAAAGCTGCTATAGCCTACCCAGCGGTTTCATCTCCGTGATCAAAAACGCGAAGATGCCAAGAACACAATTATACACTTCATTGCTTCGCCCCCTCCCGAGGTTTCACGTTAGTCGGGATGCCCCGAGAGTTTTTAAAGCATTCCGTTGCTTACATGCTCCACCTGCTACCACAATTGCACTGTACATCTTGTAGTCCCCTTTCATTACTTCGAAATTTTAATCATTAGAACTGAGGTGGCGCACTCCCTGCGTTTTGACTTCAACAAGCTTCTAGTGTATCAGAAATTATGACAGATCAGGCGCGGGTTACAACCACTTTGAATACTGGCGAGCTAGCACCCCAAACGGTAAAAGATGTGCACACGGCGGCCCACAAAGGCGTGCAAGATGTTTTTTGTCGCGTGATACAGCGAGCCCAGAGTGCCCGTCTCCCTGTCAAAGGCCCTGTCTTGAATGTAAAGTCAGAAGTGTGTTCGGATGAATGTAGCGTTTTTCTGCTGTATAGGAGGCATTGGCTCTTCCGGCAATACGAACGGGCTTTATATCTAGTCCATTGTTGGTGAAGCAAAGCTTGTAGAAACCTTTTGTGGCGACACTCCCGTTAAGCAAACTTTTGATAGGGAGAAGAAATCTGGATGGTACCTTCAAGTTCGTCTTAAGGGGAGTCTACTGCATCTATAACGTACATATTTGCGAGTTGACTGAGATTGCTGCGCGTTGGCTAAGGAGGAGAAGCGTTCTTTCGTTGTTCCTGTCAAATGCCATTCGGGATCATAGCTGCAATATGGGCCTTAAGATGGAAAAATTCAATGGGAGGGGAGTTCTGACGTCGTGCCGGGGGCCGCATATTACTACACTGCGGGCCGCGGGTTGCGTACTCCTGGGGTACATTAACAGTTTGCAAGAAAGCTATGATCACTCCTTAGTTGGCTAACTCTGTAAACGACAAACTGGATTTGCTCAGGAAACAACCTCGGCCTGTTCGATATGTTTTAGCAGTGGGTTGCATTTAAAGGGCCCGGTTGCCTCATCGTCGAAAACACAACGTATTTGGAAGCTAAATACCAGAATAGACTGGGGCGTTTGTAATATTATTCCCCCAAGGACTAACTCATAGGCCTAACGCGATAATGTACAGTTACAAATTAACCAAAAAAAGGCTCGAATACATGTCACGAGGCCCGCCTGCTACCCAACTTTTTATTGGCGTATGCCGCGAGTTGATATGTGCATTGCGACTCTGCGAAAACAATTTGGAAGTTTTTGTGCTTGACTCGAGCTTGTTCCACGACTATATTCAATGCAGGAGAGTTTTACTCGCAGTTTTTGTTTCATTTTGTGCCCAGAAGACCCCTGCGACGTCATCCTTTGTTTCGCATACCCCGATGTTACACGCGATTTGGACGTTTTGTGCGCAATTATTATGTTCCCGATATATTCAATTCTATGCCCACTGCTATCTACACCATTTCATCGATAAATGCTCTCAAACTGTATTTAAACAAAAGATTTTCTGAAGTTGAGTATCCCTGCGTTCTTTCTTTTGTGTGTATGCCTTACACACTGCGTTACTGCGTCTGATCATTTCCTCTTTTGTTATTTTTGTTTTTTGTTTTTTCTCTCTGTTCTCGTTTCTTTTTGCCTTCACCTTTCTTTTCTGTCCATTTTTTTCCTGCTGTAATTTATAGTGTCCTGACACTGCCTGCCAGGTACAGCCCGACAAGCCTGTTTGGCTTGGGCTGACCCGTCATGTACTCTGTACCTCTACGACAAATAAAAACATTTATTATTATAAAAGTACAAGGAATAACAACTGCATGTGCGAAATATGAAAAAGTAAACTAAATTCGCATGACTTCTATATTATGCATTAGTAAAGGCATCAACATTCATTTTCATCAGAAAAGATATAGAACTAACAAGATCTGTATTGCGATGCTCTGCGGCCTGTAGAGTTAGCGGGATCTGGGTGAGTGCAACATTATATGGGCCCAAAATAGGCTTCCGAAGGTCGCCATTTCAATCGCGCAGTCGCCGGAGTACCCCTTCACGACAACGTATACCAAGTATTACACCTCTGCGTAAAGCAGGGGCCGCACAAACACGCAAAAAAGATCCCTTTTTTTCTTTCCTTGTTTACCTACCGATCCTCGTCGCTCTCCGAGCATTCTTCTGCGCTGTGACATGCGGCGGAATGCTTTGACGCAGCCTCTATGACGCACGAAGAACTGAACAGAATGGCGCCGTTATTGGTGGGCGCCTTTGATTGCGGCACCCACGCAGCGCTCCCGGCTCCGGGGGAAACTGGAGTGCGGCGGCATTCGTCGCACGAGCTGATCTGTGTTTATAACGCGTCGTTTACAAGGTATAAATGAGGCTGAAAGGGGCCATGAAAACAAAACACAGGTCTGTTTTATTCTAAACATTTCTATAGTGCCCCAGCGCTTGTCCGGAAGCAAACAATGATTGATTCAGTGCAAAATTAATCAATTTAAGCTAAAATTTGATTCTCGCGCCAAAAACGTCTGTTTGAACAGCTTGACATGCAATGACATCATAAGAACAGGTCTTTCAGCTAAACTTGGTGTGGAGCGGAAAGTTGTTCAGTGTCAGTCAACCTAGATGGCGCCACCACATCGCAGCAAGCCGTTTTCGGCCTTTGGTTTTTTTATTGTATTTTAAAACTGATTTGTTTTTGTTCATGGAGAAAAGTATCGTTTCGTAATCATGGTGCTCGCTCGACAAATAATGTCTCATAAGACACCGTCGCTTGCGCATATCGGCCACTGTCGTCTCAGACAAAACCCCAAAGCCCCGAAGGATGTGGTGCGCGCACCACCAACAGCAGTACGCATCGGTACTTATATGTTTACGTGTGCTTTTCGTAACTTCCACTGTCTGTCCCACCATTCCTACTGCTAAAAAAAGAATGTGCCCTAAATTTAAGCGCGAACAGCTCTTCGGCAAACTAAAGCCCTCCATACTTTGCGTTTGCTTTTGCCGGCCTCCTTCAATCACTGGTTAGTGGGTCGCGACCCGCCATGGTCATGCGACCCGCATAGCTAGTGGGTCGCATGGCCATTCGCTTTAAATGCGAATGCATTTTTAGTCGAGCCATGTCAGGCGGCGTGCGGCGTCCACGCGCCACGCCTCACCTCTCTCCATAGCAACAGTGCGAGCGCGCGCGCTCCTCCCTCCCATAGCAACCGGAGCAGGTGGGCGGGCGGATCAGCGGTGAGTGAGTGGAGAGGAGGAGCGCGCTCGGCGTGTGAGGGCGCTCGCATCGCGGAGCTCCGGAGCTCCCAGTGGTGTTAAATAATGGTTCGCTACAAATCACCGTCTCCTCATTAATTATAAATTGCGCACTCTCGCGTAAAAGAAATGCATTCGCATTTCCTCACGATTCCCTTCTTGGATGTGGGGTGAAATTTTTTTCCCTAATTATATAGCTTGTTTGAGCGAAGTTGACGCTAAAAGTGGTGTCAGCATGACTCTAACGAGACAGTCTTCTGAATGAACCAAACTTTCATTTGGTCTTCATGGCCCCTTTAAGAGAGTGTTGCCTTAAACATTGTCATGGTGCTGTCGGCAAGTATTAGAAATTTTGGGGCTCGACTACCATTGATGTGCTTCTCCGTGACTGGGGTTGAACTCTGGAGATAAAGGGAATAAAGGCCCAGCCACTTTGACCCCTTGACGCTGGGTGATCGTCCTCCGCGACATAATATTTCATGTCGTTGGTAGGGGGAAGATTTAAAATAAGGTCTGAGGTGGCTGGCATACCGTATCCGATGCTCTGTTATCTTTGCTCGATAAGTGCCAGCTCAAAACCAAGCACACGGGCATGAAAGGTGGAGAAATATAACCTTACCTTAGGCAGAGCTTCACCCACGAGGTCACACGTGGTGTATAAAAGTTCGTCCCAAAAGGATTAGCCTACAAAGTCTTGTGCGCAAATCACAACTTTGTAATAATAAGCGAACCAGGCTGCTGCGAAAGGTGCCTTAAACAACACTGTTACGACGTACGAACGAAACATGAACTTCCATCACCCGCCGAAAATGCATAGCTGAAGTCTTGACTTATAATTGGGGAAAGCATGCATTCTCGGCCCGGAGGCGGCTTTCGCTGGAGGATTGAGCCTGGATTCATATAGATTGGAGACAATCTCACACACCCTCAACCACAATGTGGAAACCTGAGCCTCTTGTCAGCCCGCTGCTTGCGGTAGTGTTAAACCCGCTAATAGGTGATTCTTTCGTCATTAATCTTATTTTTGAATAAGGCTTCCATGGTAGACCCGAAAACGTTTTATTCATTTATTTTTATGATATTTGGCCGGTGGCTTCAGACTTGTTGAGTTTAATATTTTATGTCTTGCTTAGCCAACAGTTTTGCCGTTCTACTCCGCTTTGTCGTTTCTTCGTTCGTAATCGCGGTTTGCGAGGGGTAAGTCATCTCGTGCACAAACGCCTGTTCGAGTGCTGTAATATCTTCCAACATGAGGTACGCAGGTGCAATTTGCGTAGTCAGGATCTGATAACCGTTCACATGGCCCCGGGAATGTCATCAAGCACTGCTGGAACAGAAGAGAAACAAATTAAAATTGAAAGCATTATGTGTTTCACAATACAGATAAGTATGGCGTGATAAATGGCTAGACTTAAATTCGTGAATTGTCATATAATGAGCATAATCGATTGCTGCAACATTATCGCAACCGTCAATGAAACCCACGAGAGAGAAATATATTCTATATATATATTATATATATTAGGAAAAAAAATGTCGGCCGTTACAACGCCAAAGAAGGCATAAGTGGATGGTTGGACTATTTTGTACCGTTAGTGACGTTCATTATTATTTTTATTAATACGTGAGAAAGAAAGAAAGAAAAAACACGCGCCCGAGTGGGGACCGAACTCACGACTTTCGATTAGATCTCGAATGCCTTACCAATTCGGCTATCTGGGCGCTGTGTTCTCCTTCACTTTCGGGGTATTTATATTTACTACCACTGTATCTGACGTTGAGGGTGGTGGCCAGCGCCACTCAGCCTACCGGGATTTATTCAACCCCCGGCGCGTGACGCGAACGTCTACAGCCTGTCATAAGCGGTAACTGGCGGGAAACCCTTTATGCTACCTTGGCTCAAGGGTGCCAGAACCGAGCCCTCGCTAAGCTTTCGCACGATAATAGGGTTTGGAAATGAGGGGGCTCGTTAGAAAATACAGAGAGAAAAAATGCGGCAGTCTACAACGCCAAAGAAGGCATAGGGGAATGGTTGTGATATTTTTTACCGTTAGTGACGTTACACTTATTATTTTTTATTAATTACGTGAGAAAGAAAGAAAGAAACACGAACCCAGAGTGGGGAAGAACCCACGCCTTTCGTTATATCTCGAATGCCTTACCAATTCGGCTATCTGGGCGACTGGTTCTCCGTCCAGACAGTTGTAGTAAATATAAATACCCCGGAAGTAGAGATCCCCGAAGTGGGATCGGAAAGGCGTGGGTTCGGTCCCCACTCTGGGTGCGGGTTTTTTTTCTTTCTCCTTATTTAATATTAATATAAAAAATTAATGTAACGTCATTAACGGTAAAAAATAGTCTAACCATTCCTCTATGCCTTCTTTTGCGTTGTACACTGCCGGCATTTCTTTTGTATTTAAAAGAGCCTCATTTCCAAACCTTATTATCGTGCGAAAGCTTAGCGAGGGCCTCGGTTCTGGCACCCTTGATGCAAGGGTAGCATAAGAGGATTTTCCCGCCAGTTACCCGCTCTGACAGGCTGTAGACGTTCGCGTCACGCCCCGGGGGTTGAAAAGAAGGTCCCCTTCTCCCTGTGTAGTCTGAGTGGCGCTGGCTACCACCCTCAAGCGTGAGATACAGTTGTAGTAAATATAAATACTCAGAAAGTGAAGGGAACACAGTCGCCCAGATAGCCGAATTGGTAAGGCTTTCGAGATCTTATCGAAAGGCGTGGGTTCGGGTCCCCACTCTGGGGCGCGTGTTTTTCTTTCTTTCTTTCTCATGTAATTATTATAATAATAATAATAAAAAATAATCTAACGTCAACTACGGTTAAAAAAAGTCTAACCACTCTTCTATGCCTTCTTTGGCGTTGTAGACTGCCGGCATTTCTTTCTGTGTAGATATATATATATATATATATCTATATATATATATATCTTATATATATATAATATATCTATAGGGATAGGAGTAGTAGAACTTTGAAGACGGTAGAGAACACAAGAGAAGAAAAACTTCGAACAAGGTAAAGCACGATTGTGGCCTACGTTTCAGCAAGGAGAACTTGCTTTCCTCAGGCAGTCAGAAAAACCCGGAAAGCAAAGGGGAGGTTGTGGGGGCATAGAAAGAGATGACGAATTTTTTGAGTCGAAAAGAAAGTGGTGAAAAAATGCCCGCAGGGTTGGATCCGAACCCACGACCTCAAGAATACCGGTCTGGTGCGATAACCACTACGCTACGGCGGGGCTGTTTCCACAACACTTTTTCAGGTATTTATGCTATATATATATATATATAACAATACTATATATTTACATGTTTATATATAGATATATATATATATATATGTAAATTATAGCGAGAGAGAGAAGAAGAAGGAGAGAGAGAGAGCTCTTTATTCCCAGTCGTCGTAATTTTGGTGGCTGCCAGTTCGAGTAAATGATTTAAAGGTGACGACTAATAGGGTTTTTCAAGATACAGTTCAAAGTCCATCTTAAATGCTGAATATGAGAGTTCGTTTGGTAGCATGCTCTATTCAGCGCTTTAGGTATTAATACAGCATTACAAGTTTTTGATTTCCAATTCACGGTTCTCAATACCAAATGCATGCATTTGGTATTGATAATAACATCAAAACATCAGTGACATCCTATCTGGAAAACCGAAAACAATTGGGTTGCGTGAAATGTTTGTCGAATAGCTCGGACGACTTTTAGTGCCCGGAAGGATTGGCCTAGCACCTATTTTATTCCTGACCTACTGTATTGACATGGCTGTAAGTCGCCCCGATTGTAACGCGCACGTAGGTTTTAGCGCGAAAAATTATAAAAAAATAATTTGACATCGATACCACAGCGAAGGCGCACAAAGTATCAAACCACGTATATTGAAGAAATCATTTTAGTTAACGAATGCATGGTGGCAGAAATGTCCCTTATGCTTTCTAGCGTTGATTATCGAGCTCCGGCTGGTCCTAAAACCGGGGTTGCAAAGATTGAAAGCGTTTTCTGTTGAGGTAATTGACTTCGTGATTTATCTGCTGCTGCTTACGAATTTCACCGACGCGTCTTCAAGCATAAATACGGCAGACTAAGGGCCGGGGAACCCTTGCCTTAGAATTCGATTTGCTCGTTACGCAATTGCGTCCGCTTGTCTTCAGGACACCGATGTTGTTTATGCGCGCGCTTCCTCTCGTAGTACCTCTTGGAAGCCATAACGTCTGAAACGGAGCTAGTTGCAGTAGCAATAACGGGCAACAGTTGGCTAAGGTTAGTGAAATTTCAGTGCGCTGTAACTGAGGGGCACCTAGAGGAACGGGTACGCTTAAAGTTCCGTCCGTGGCGCTGACGGAATATTGGATAAAACTTAGTTGGATTTGGGAGGAGCTTGTTTCGGGTGTACTGCGGCTCTCTTTGAAGCCTGCTTTGGTTTAAGCCAGATTGAAAGCGCCCACACATCTGAACCTATTTTTAGTGAAAAAAGTGCGCGTTAGAATTCTGCAAATACGATATCGACAAAATTTATCTGGGCATAGAGAAACACTCCAAAAAGGCTTTCAGCACCGGGCTGCGTTACCTACACAACCACAGTAAATAGAACTTAGGACCAGGTTATCCTAAATCACTCAT